>VYXC01007075.1:118252-197528 GCA_013397175.1 Platysteira castanea | reverse complement strand
TATACTGATTATATTTATTCTGACTACACTTTTTGGCTAAAACATGGATTGTATTCTTCTTCCTGCCCCCCACCATGGGCCCCATCCCATCCCTCCCCTTTTAAGTTCTTCTGTCCGAGATTTATTTTCTTTTCACAGAAAAAGAAAAACTCCTTAGTAGGAAGGACTGAGCAGAGGAAATCATATTCAAACTTCAGCTTTCTGCAGAACTTCTGATGGCTTGTGCAGAGTTTCTACATGGTTGTGAAATATGCTTGTGCTCCAAATTTAAAACAGATCGATGTGCTAGTCATGATCTTAATTATCCAAGGTTATAAAGCAAAATCTGGACAGCAGACCAAACTGTGCCAGAAATATTAAATTTCTTTTTCTGCATTACTAAATTAGGTAATCTAAGTTCGTTTTAAAAAGAAGGTGATAAAAGTTAATTTATCCATAATGAAACTTTCAAGTTGTGTTTTATCATGGAAAATAGCTGCATGATTCCAGTGTATTAAGCTAGAAGGTTCTGCCAAGATGTCTACTGTCAATAATCTAATTCAGATATTCTTTTATTTTTAAAAGTAATGGCATTTACAATTTTATCAAGAGTTTCAAGTTGATTCTATTGTTCATTCATTGCACTATGATTGCCAGAAACAAACAACTCTGAGTTCTGCTTTGCTAGGTCCTATACAAATACTGTAGCTACTGTCTATCTGAATTAAGAGGCTTGTGGTGGAGTCTACAGGCTTATTTTCTTGTATCATTAATGCTATTCAGTTGTGAAATGCAGCATGGACTGGCTTCTTAAGTTCTGAGCAAACCAATATTAATAATCAGTGGATTAATACAAGTATAGACTCGAGAACTAGGACTTGAGGAAAAGGAGTGTGGAGAAAACCTGTCACTACTTTCCATTCCCTAACAATATCTCTCACTTAATTTCCCTATTTTTCATGTATGTTCTTCTGAGCTATAGTTATGTTTCAAGTTTTCTGCCTCCCCTGGCAGCATCTGACCCATTAGGGTCTCAGTCCCCTGCTACCTTCCCTCAGCTCAGCTGCTGGTGACACAACACTGCTGGGAACTGTGGCTCACACCTCAGAGAACATTGCTAAAGAATTCAAAGAGCCTTGAGAAATTTCACAGGCCAGAGCCAGCTAAAGGAGAAAAAATATTGTGAGACAGAGAAAAGTAGCACCTACAGGATTTAAGGTTTGAAAATCACACCAAGAGAAGGCATTAAATAAAAAAAAAAAAAAGGCAGATAGTTGCAACATGGCAACTGAGCACTGGCAAGATGTGACCAGAGAGTGGTGTAGCTCAGACATCCCTTCTGCATTCTCCATGTTTCTAACGATTTATAACTCAGAGTTGATCAGCAGAACAAGACCTGATAGCATTTTATTTCTGCTTTCACTTTTTGAACGTTTGAAATTCAGCAGGTCATGGGTTTGTCTCCAAGGCTCAGGAGAAATTTATGGGGTTGTCTGCAGCTTCAATATAGAAATAGTAATTTGTTAATAATTCTGCAATAGAATAATTTTCTACTATTCTAGGTTGTCAGAATTTAAAATGCATAAAAACAGAGCAAAAAATTAAAAGAAGTCTGGTGATCTTTGAGAAGCTTTCAAAGGGGTGCCAAGATGAAAATATTCTTTGGTCAACCTTCTTCCCTGACTCAGCTGTAACTAGTGAGTCAAAGCTAAGGGGTAGTTGATTTAGGAAGCTGGGGTTCCTCCAGAGATTGCTATGATTCAAATTTACCCAGGAGCTGTTTCAGTACAGTTTTTTCACAGAGTCGTGGTCCAAAGCTCTTTCAGGGCTTTTCACATCCAGTAAGATGTAGACTGGGCAGTCACAGCTTCTACTGACAGCCTAGAATGTGCTAAATGCAAAGCAACATGTAAATGAGCAGTGAATGCAAAAGATCTGAATGCCAAGGAGGAAAATGGCAGTGGGGAAGAGGAGGTGGAATTAGGAAAATGAAAGGAGGAGAAAGAGGAGTAAGAAAGGATAAATAAATAGCAGATGACAAGGGAAGCTGAGGGAAATACAGTATTCAAGTTCTGGTTCAGCTTTCAGCCAGAATGTGTATCTTGAGACCTGCTGTCTTTGTGGTGGTACTACAACCCAAAAGTTTCACTGAGAGCTTAAGACTTGTATTGCTGGAAGGTTAATGCTGCAGTTGTGCAAATATTTTGTTTCAGTGAGGATAATTCTTTCAATTCAAAATAAGCAGAAACAGATTTTGAGTCAAGGTTAAAAAACAAGTTATTTTAAAATTATTTTTAAAATCACATAAACAGGTGTTTCATTCATGTTTTCTAAATGAAAGGTTACAAATTTTAAGATGGAATGTACTATATGTTGGAAAGATCTATTTTCCACATAACATGTATTTTGTATGTTTCAGTATTGCTGGATACATTTATTTTCTGAAAGAAATAAAAGATAAAACACTGCATCCATATCTAAAATTGCTTCAGGAAAAGGTCCCTAGATCTAACCCTAAAGTAGCAAGATCTGCTTTTTACCAAGCTGAGAAAAAACAAGCTGAGCATAGCCTATCCTAGAAAAAAATTGTATTTGTACTATTTGAATAATACAAACACTTCAGTTTCTTATGCAGTTTTTCACTGCCTCTCTGAAGCTACATATTCACACAGTTAAACCTTTCTTGGTCTTATTTTCCTTTTGGTTACTTCAAAGTAAATTATTTCTACTAGCAGATCAAGAGGTACCTCTATCACTATATTTGCATCTACAATTACATCCAAAGGAATTTACAAAGTAGAGTAACCACTCAGTAAAATACTCCATTCCCCCCTTTTAAATAGCTCCATTAGGTGAACCTTTTCAGTGTAGATAAGAATAAAGTATGTAATGGAAATATCCCTATTCAAGTACTGTTTCACTTGCAGATAACTTTCAAGAGAAAGTTACATTTTTTTATGCTTATTTAGAGCCTTAAACTTCAAGTATTGTATTAACATTAAAATGGTACCGCAGTTTTGTATAAACTCTCTTAAAAGTACATTCCAGAGGCATATTTAGGTCATGTTACATATTCAAACAGTAGGTTTAGTAATAATGATAACTAATTAAATATAGAGCATAACATTTACAGCTATCCTTCTGTTTAAACTTCTTTCTCTTACTGTATTCTATTCGATGCAAAAAGCTGAAAAAGTACTGCACAGCTGTTTTTTATCTCTTTAGCGTCACTGAATAACATTAGTTGAAATCTTAGTCTAAGAAATCAAGTAGGTATTTTTTCAACAGATTAAATTTTCAAATCTTCAGAATTTGCATTAGAAGAATTACGTAAAGTAATTCCCTGCCTCATTAGTTTAAAATCTAAACAGACATAGAAAAGTACGCCTGCATAACATGATGTTTAACAAGCACTTTTACAGAAGATTATTGAAAGGAAACATATTTGCTTTTCAAAATTTTCACTAAAAAATATTCAGCAGGTAAGTAGATGCCTTAATACCTTCAACACTTGTGCAGGCATTGAAATAACAGATGGAAAAAGAGTCCCAAAAATCAGATCATGAGCACCTGACAACAGAAACAGCCCCAGTCTGAGCAGTTTGCAAGCCAAACGCGTGCCTTACACGTGCTGGTGAACATTGTGCTTCCAATATTGTAGTTTGCCTCTGCCACAAAATTGCATTTTCATTGCGTGTTTCTTGGATAATTGCTTTGTATAGCATAAAATTCCATTGACATGTCACAGGATATTGTCAGCTGCAGCTATTAGAGGCTGTTCTCAAGCAATGTCTCCTTCAGAATCATTATATTTATATTTTAGCACTTCTTAGTGAAATGAAGTGTCACAATATTTAATAATCACTTAGTCATTACCATAATAGGCACAAAACATGGGATGGCTGATAACATACAGAGAACTGTGAGGCACTACTGCACATGTGATGGTTTGGAAACAGTAACTTGCTGAGATGATATATCCCCTTGGTACTTTTTTCTTTAAATAGGCAGAATTTGCAAAAAAAACCCCAAACAACTGTATTTTTATGGAAATTGAGGTACAGATGATCAGCTTTGTCCAAAGAAGAGGGTAGGAACAAGATGCACAAAGAAAAAAATTAAAAATTACAAAAGTCTAAAAATTTAAACTATCCAAAGATAGATTTTAAATTCTTAATTAAATGTTGTGGCCAAAGTACAACAAAAAAAAACTGCTGCCAAATTCAGTCAAGCATGCTACATCCAGGGTCTCTGGTCACACAAATTCCAGGCAGTCACCTAAAGAAAAATACTATAAATGTTTGCCCATGTAATAGTGGCATAAAACAATATATAAAACAGATGAAGATTAGAATAGTGGGTTCTGTATGAATTAGTACCAGGATTTTAACAACAGTTTTCGGAGTTCTCTGGGGATAACGTACTATAAAATGTTAGCATTAAATAAGATATCCTCAAATACTTAGGTAATTAGCATTTTAATCAGTAAACCAATAGAAAAGCTATGGTCTGAACTTTTAAAAAGAACTTTTCATTCAAGTGCACCACTCAAGACAAAACTTCTCCTATAACAGTTATTGGTTGGATAAAAAGATTGCTTTAATGCTGGTGGCATGGCAACAGATCTGCAAATACAGGAATACAACTTTATTTATAAGTGAGATTTTTCTCTATATACTCCTGTTCAGTATATGCTGGTTAAGTTACTGATGTGCTTTCTCCAGAGGAAACAACACTTAAGGCCAACCGGTCAAATTTCAGAGCTTAATCTAATTGACTGGATAGGCCATTAACCTGGTATATGTTGCATTGCCCCAACGCTGCTGGGGGCTCTGAAGAGCCGTGGGACCCAGGGGGAGCATTGTGCTCCAGAGAGAGGGCTCAGAAGAGCCAGGGGGGCTAAACGTGTGAGGCTGCCAGGGGGCCCAAATGTGTGAGGCTGCTATGAGCTCGCAGCGTGCCTCTGTACCCTTAATTCAGCTGTGTCTCATTGCCACAGCCTTTTCTACTTAGCCGTGGTGATAGGCTTGAGGTATACACAAATCTTTCTTCAAGATCTTTGTGTGCTTGTCACACCCATTCAGACACAGCCATTTCTCTATCCATAACCTGTCCAGAACTCCTAATTTGCCACATTGGAGCAGGCACTAAGTCTAAGGTAGCATGCCTTAGCGTGGTTGGAAATTATTAAATGGGAGGACTGAAGAATGTAAAACAAAGGTTAATGCTTGACATACCAGACCCCACAGTGTACACTCAGTTCAGCCTCTTGTTTTAAAAATTGATACAGTACTGTGCTATTTTTGATTGCCTGTAAATGGGCAGAGCTAAGGTAGTGCAGAAACCTTGACATAGGCAGGCAGCCCTGAAGTGGATGCAGCGGAAAGGATGGGTTGCATGATCTTTACTCACTTGCCTCTGAGGGCAGGATTGTTCTAGTGATAGATGATCTTGAGCCTATAGGAATCTATCTGCAAACTGTTAAAGTATTCTTTGTATTGTAATTTATTATATATTGTGTCCAAAGTAATATAGAAAAAATATTAATCCCAAGGTGATTGACTTTCTGTAGTCTCAGTAGCAAGACCCATTATATTGACAAATTTTGTCACTACCCATTTGCATGATGACTAAAGATTAAAAACAGCATTAGGCTGGGATAGATTATGTGGATCAGATAGAGACATTATACTGTCATGTCAAAGTGCCTCTGCTGCAGTCACAGGAAAAGCTTACCAAAGCTCTTTGTGTAATCCACAGCACTAGAATTTCACAGAAGTAACTACAAGGTAGTTTTATCCAAACAAGTTTTGATTAGACAGTGCTTCTGCAAAAAGCTGGTACTGCAGCAGTGGGAAGCTCAGCGTATTTTAGGTGACAATCTCTGTTTGAAAAGTTTGATATCTACTTACCTGGCTACTAAGCAGATTCAGAGAGCTGCAGCTGGAACAAAGCCCTCATGGTGCTGGGTTTTGTCGTGTTGTGCTGTAGGCACAATGGAAATTGCAACTGGGAAACTGTGAATCTCTGGTAAAATTATCTTGAAGACACTTACGTAAGTTTAATTAGGGTGTCGCAGAGTTGTTGGAGGCAGACACTGTAGATGCTGATCTGCAGAGTGAAGCAGGCAAGTCTAGCCTGTTCTCCACCACGTTTGAAGACAAGAACAGGATGGAGGAGGTGGTACAAATATTTCTCAAAAAGAATTCCTGTCAGTGGATTTTGGGGTAGGCGTGGGAAGTTCATCATTTCAGCGGACAGCATGTTAGGAGTTGAGGAAGAACTGCTCCACACTTCTGTGAAATGTCATACTTTGTTTAACTGTCTTTGCTGCTGAGAACCTGCGACGAGATGCAGCAAGAGCTGAGGAGATTTTAATTGCATGCACCAAGCGTGGTGCTGTAGTGGGTTCAGTTCAAAACTGGCAGAAACACCAATTTAGTGAAGTGGTTTTGTTCGCAGTTTTACCTTCTGTGAGATAAAAATAAGGAAGAATGCAAAGCAGGTTCTAAACTTTACAGAATATAAAGAAGTTTATTACTAACAGAGTTAAAGGTAAAAAGAAATAACAAGGAATTAAAGCAAAACTCCCTTTTTCCTCTGGTACCCGCCCCTTTTACCCAACTCGCACAAAGGATAACAAACTATGATTTTGGTCAGTGTTAAGGTTCTTAAAAGTTTCTCCACTATTCAAGAAAAATGGTTTTCTTTTTCTTCACGTGGTTTCCAAAACTGCTCCAAGGGCAACAGACCTACCTGAAAATTCTGCTGCCGTGAAAAACATCTCTCCTATAAATCTTGCAGTCTTCCCACAGCTACCAGAATGGGCCACACATGGAGTGTATCTTTTTTAAGGATAAGTGTCTTGGGGTGACGGCACCAATAGGCAAATTCTAGCTTAAAAGCAGCTGCTCTCTTCTTCACAACATCTTGAAAAGTCTCTTATAGTTCCGAGGTGACCTGGCATGGACATGTTTCTTTTTCGCACAGGCTGCACACAAAATTCTCATTCCCCCATTTTTAAAAGTGGATTAAAGAGAAAAAGAATAGTTTGTGATATTACTGTTTTTACCATGGCCTGCAAAAAGTATGTTTTAGCTCCATGTTGGGTGCGTGACTCCGTGCTCTTTCCCCACTGGCATCTGCACGGGGCTGGGTTGGGGGGAAGGGGAGGAAGCTCACCAGTCCTCAGAAAGCTGTGCCGGCTGGTCTTGGCTATGCAGCAGCTTAATGGTTGTTTCTTAGCTGCTCATGGCTCTGAGACGGCCGTGGCCTGGTCCCGCCAGGCCCAAACAGAGCAGGGCCATGGCCCTGGCCCGGCCAGGCCCTGCGGGAGGCTCGAATACCAAAGGGAAGTTCCCACATCTCCCCGCAGTTTAAATATGTAAATTTCGAGAAGCGTTACTGGTCTAAACGATTGTCCATCAAGTAAGGTTCAAACCACCACAGGTGCAAAGGTCCCTGCACAAGTAGAAAAGTAAAAAGTAATTTTTTGTGAGGACTCTGAAGTGCTACAGAGGGGTTTTGGTCTCCCTAACACGTTTTCCAAAAGCAGCTAGGAAGGCTACACAAGAAATTCAGTTCTCAACGTGGTGTTTTCTAACATGGCAGTTGGACTTTGCAAAGTAGTAATTTTGGGGCGGGCTCTGTGTGTGAGTGTGAACATTCTCAGATGTCTTCTGACTTCAGGTTGATGTACCTCAATGTGAAGCTCTTACTCACTTCTCATCCTCAAAGAGTCTTTCTCTCTTCTCTTGAGGTTAAACATATAACAGCCAAGTTGTATAATATGCCCACAATAGTAATTCTTGACACATTTTGAGCATGTCTGGATACAAGATATGTTAAACCATATGGAAAGAAGAGGTTTTGTAATTTTTTAGGTTTTTTTTTTTTTTTTTTTTGACAAAACTGATTTATTTCTCTCACTGAACTTTGCTTTAATACCTCCATTTTGCTAGGGCCTAGGCACTTCAGTATCTTATTTATAAGCTATTTCTGAACTCTGCTACAACTTCTTCCTTTCAAGATATGAAAAGACTTTTTCAACAAAGCTTATCAACAAGCAGAACCGTGATGAAAATGAGGTGATTTAGGTGAGAACTTTTTGGCTTTAAGCAGTATACCTGACAATCTCAGTGTGTTTGTAATGATGTTAACTGTGAAGGGAATACTTTTGATTAAGGCACCATCCTTCATAATATGCATCATCTGTGAAAGACATCTCTAGGTTGGTCTTCATTCCCCAGTGACCATAGTTCTTTATGGAGTAGAGACACACTACAAGTTCTGAAGTGCTGGGATTTGTTCCGGCACTGCCCTTGGAAAATGACCCTACTCTAAACAAAAAATATTTTCACCTTGAAAACCAGGAATGAATATCTAAACATTCAGAATAAATAGTTAGAAATTTTTCTTATAGATGTTGCCTCTGACCAGAGGCCCATGGGACTCACCTCCTGTCCCATTCCTCATATCCAAGTGGGAATTGTAGTCTGGTTTTCACTGCAGAGGCAGCAGAAATAGAAGGACTTGAGATGCTCTAATACACTATTTTTTCTTTTTACCTGAGCTCTATAACAGTATTTAATAAGCAGCTGAATCTTTCCAGCTCTTCTGATATTTCTCACATTTTACAAATTTATACAATTAAACAGATAGAAGTATCTTCAGTTAGTCCATCTCCTCAGATTCCTATGTTTGAACCTGTTGTCTCTCACAGGCTTCCTAGTAAGAGGTAGAGGTGGTTGTTTCTAAAAACCTGCATTACAGCATAGAGGTGCCTGTGTTTTTGTATCAAAAGTGTTTGAATATTTTCTTGAGTTTTGCCAACAAGGGTAATGCAGAACAAGGAATAACTGTAGTGTAGCTGGTCCCATAGTAACATGCTTCCTGAGTGAAATGACACTAATCCATGTGTCAAATTGTGGAATAACTTCCTCACATATTATTAACTTACTTATTTAAATTCTTGTTTTTAATTGCTTTAATTTCAGCTAATAAAAATTGTTACTGACCTTATTTGATATATCTTTTAAAATAAATTATTATTCCTGTGACTGCATCGCCTATAAAATCAATTATGGAATAAACATTCCAGATTTCCCTCTCCATTATTTCCTATAAAACTTAATGAAAATCAGAATTAAAAGGTATCTCCTGTTCCTAGTGACTTATGATAGCAAACAGGTGTGTTTGCAGCTTGCTTTTAAAAGGGCAGAAGAGAGAAGAGCTTTGTAATAAAGAAGCTGCTTTTCAAAATATTGATTACAGGTAACAGGAATATCTCATCATTCAAACAACAAGGGAAACGTCACTTGTAATTTAGTGATCTTTTTTTGAAAGGTGCACAGCAGAATCCTCCTCTTTCACACTAGAAAGGGATATGAAACTTTTCAAAGGCTGATGAACTTTCTTCTATGGAACTCCTCAAACCTAGTCCTGAAACCTGCACTTGGGCTGAGTTTTTAATTTAGTCAATGCAAGTCACATTTTTTGTATACATGTAGTTTTTAGATGTTCACAGAGTAAGTGCGTGCAGATCACTACGTCCTCGGATGCACAGGATCCACCAGAACAGTCGTGAGATGGTGATCACTTCTGTTATGGAGCCCTTATACAATTTGTGCTACTATTTAGGGCAGAATAAGGATTTTTGTTTTATTTTCTTTCAAATGGCATGGAGTTAAGGCAGCAAGCATTGAATCAAGTTGGAGCATATTTGAACCACTATTTCTTGGTGTCTAGTCTTATTTACCTTCTTTCATGGATTTACCTTCCTAATCTACTGTTACCACCAGAAAAGAGTCAGGAGTAGCAGTCAGAGATCCAGAAGAATGCATTGCTTTGGTTTCCTGAAATAAACTGTAACTGCAAAAGATCTGCATTATCTTACGGGAAAACATATCTCAAATATTTCAAAAGCATGAGGTAAATACATGCTACAGAAGAATTAAGCCCTATGGAGCTAGGAAAACACTAGAGATCACAGCTTCCCTGGGGAGCTTGTCTCTTTTCTGGACAGGCACAGGAAAAAACAGAGAGGAAAAGAGTAGAAGAAATAAAGCTGAAACACAGCCTAACATCTTTTTTTCCACTTACGTGATCTATCTCAATTGCTTTCAGAATGTCTAAGCCAGAACGAGCATACTTTTCTGAAATGGAACGCCAGAAAAACATATCCAGGCTCTAAGGCTGCTGTTTTTCTCTAATAAAAGCCAATGTCCCTTGGCATTCTCATCACTAAAATGTCACAGTGTAGAGCAGTGTATTAAAAGTTCCTTTCCCAATTTAAATGTAAAGGGTCAGTTCTAAAAAGAAAAAAAAAAAAAAGCTGTAAAATTGCACAGGATTGCAGATAAAGGTTTAAAAGAGCTCTCAGAAAGATTCACTCAATATTCATGTGGAAGTGATGGGCCAAATCTGAAGTTTTGCTTAGGTACTGATACTTGAATTGAAATTGCTTTTGTAACTTGAAATTACCGATGTATTTTTCAGTAAAGTTAAAATGTGCAATATATGAAGCGTTCCTTCTTCTGCAGGCAAATATGAATAGTACTTTGCTCTTCTGGATTAGAATATTAAATTTCATTTTTTTTGTCTGCATCACCATGTGTGGCAGCTTTGGCTTTAGACTCCTGAGTTGGGGCTGAGTTGTGGCTGTAAAACTCTCCCTGCTCATGTATTAACCTCTCCTCAGAAAGCTCATTCTGTGGAAGGGACATCTCTGGCCCTTAGCATTTGTTCAGCCAAGAAAGGTTCTTCCCTCTAGCTACACAGTCAGTCCCAGGATCCCCAGGCACATTTAATAGTGATTTTTGAAGGAAAGATACTGCTGTTAACCATAATAACTTGAATGAGTGAATTGCCAATGTTGATCAGCCTATGAAGTCTACTGATATTTTTAAATTAAAAGAGAGACAGAAGGCTCAACGAATTTAATTTTTTATTTGATCTGAATGACACAGATTCCTTTCAAATAAAGTAACTACATTCCTGAGATTGGTATTTTTTCACTTCTATGCCAAATTGAACAAAGACAGCTAGTGTTAAAGGTACTCTACATCCCTCTGTAATTCTATTCCCTCTTATGTAGGATTTATTTACAATATGGATTTATCTTTAAACTTCTAAGAGTTACTGCTGAAACAATTTATTGATGAAATGAGAATCCCTGGAAGGTCAGTAGCTAACTATTTCAAAAAACATTAAAAAGCTCGCTTTTTACTATTCTTACCTCTTCCAAAATATCCATGATTACTTTGGAAACTGTGCATAAATAGAAGCTATCCCTTTGAGAAGATGGAGGAGACACTTTTAAACAAATAAAACTTATAAAACCCCTCTACTGAATCAAATAATTAGACTAAGATTAAAAGAAAAGGTGCTTTCTATGACCTGTGAAAGCCTGTGTGCACGTCCTTGGGTTACATGGCTTTTACTGCAAATTGCAACATATCCCCAAGGTGCCAAACCTAGCTTTGGGAGGTTTGCTGAAGCCCTCAGAACCCACATGAGAGTGCAGTCCCTCCTCCTGTCCATGTGCAGGAGCACCACAGGAACCCAGCTTTGTGTCTGTCAGAAGCTGGGAGCCTGTGGGACCCAGGGACAAGGAGCTGTGCCTCATCTCCTTGCACAGGGCCCCCAGCTCGGGCTCAGCTGTGCAGAAAACTGCCTCCAGCACTTCACCACCTCTCAGCTGAGCCACAGGGCAGCCCCGTGTCCCCCCTTCTCCACGGCACCCAGGAGAGCTCAGTGGAGCCGAGAGAAGACCCCTGAAAGTGTTCCAAGGCCAGGTTAGGGCCCTGGACAAGCTGGCCTAGTAGGTGCCATCCCTGCTCATGGCAAGGAGGTTAGAATGAGATGATCAAGGTCACTTCCAACCCAAACCTTTCCATGATTCCATGATTCCCAGATAGTGGGTTTGGTGAGCTACAGTGTTAGACAGCAACAATGCTATATTCCTGCAAGTGTCCAAAATGAGTTGGTTTTCCTTAAATATAGTGGACCCCAGCCAGTGCAAGAAGTGCACTGTACTTTGTCAGTTTGAACATCACATCAGCCTGAGTCATGTCCTTGAAGAGATGACTCTCCCTACAGGAAACTGTGTGGTGAATATGCAATTTCTTCTAAAGAATTTTACAGCATGATTTAGATTAACTGTTATACATCATTAATATTTGTCCAAACACATAGTTCCTGCCCTTCAACAGAAGGACAGAGAGGCACCATGCAAGAGATTTGCCCAAGGTAGAAGATCAAGTTCTGGACTGTAAACTCTAAATTAAGAATCGACAGTGTATTAAGAGATGTGCTTAGCAGGGCCAAGGAAAAGCCAGGAGCTGCAAGTACTAACCTTTCCTATCTCCTGAAAATTTTTAGGTTTAAATTGGGAAAGAAAATTATATTCTCACGTGTCAGCCTTGCAAGATAACCACAGTTATTCTATTCTCTCCCTTTTTACAGCATCTTCTCAAAGAAAGGATGTAGCATTTAAGTAATTTATTTGTGCTTATTCTGAATGATCTTTCAATCATTGCTCTGCTTAGGAGAATTCTTTCTCAGGGAAGCTAGTGCTTTAAAAAATACAGAAATCTTTATAACCTGCAAAAAGTATAATATTTGTCTCTGCTCGTTGAACTGTTACTGTAAGAATGATTTCTTTCTGCAGAAAGACGAACCTGCATATCAACTGAAATTGCATTTGACAGTAGAGGGAAGGAAATACCTGTCATCTGAAACATTCAGTTTGAGATATTAAATTATTCCCATCATCTGAAAAATAATTTCAAGATTCTCAGACTTTTGGTAGAGTTTACTATTGGAGCAGCAAATTGCTTTTGTCCTAAGAAGCCATTAAGCTTCTGGGTATTTACAGTATTGCCCCTTTCCTTGCTGTTGTGACAGTGCAGGACAATGAAGAGAATAGCGTGACAAATGGACAGGTGAACACAAAACTCAGTTCATAATGGGCTGGGAGTTTGAGGTCAGTTTGAAAGTTCAAAGATTCAGGAGCAAACTCAGGATATTTTTATATGTGACATTCCCACAGACGCCTCAGGTATGGGTCTGGTAAAGCTGGCTGTCATTTTCATTATTACTGAGATTTGCTGGGTGACACTGTGCAAAGGGAGTCTATATGAATACAAAGAACTAGTTCTTACACAAAAAAACAGGTAGAGTCATAATTAGGATAAATTTTTGGATGTGAGTCTGCTTAATACAAGCTCCATTGCACAATCTGTAGACACAAAGAAAGCTGCAGACATTATGAGCAGCTCATGGACTGTGGAAAAACCTTTCTACTGAAAGGATATTGGGAGTGAAAAACAGATGGAAAGAAAGGAATCTAAAAGAAATACTGAAACAAAAAAAACATTCCTTATTCTTGCTTCCCTCCTGCCTTCAGTGATATAATAGTGAAAACTCCAAAACCACTTTTAAAGTACTCCACAATACCCTTATGATCTTAATTTGATTTGTCCATCATATGTTTTTCTGTAGATATATATTCTAGGTTTCTTGCATAATATTAGCCAGAAATCAGTCTTGCATTTTAACTATTTAATAATTCCTGAAACAATATCTTTTCCAAAATCTGTAAACAATGGAAGATATTTTCTCCAGCTTCCACTGATCATGAGAAACTCATCTGTAGATGTTAGAATTTCTTTACATACAGGTTGTGTTACTTGTTGTCCCCGCATCATGTACAGGGATAAAAATGAGCTTTGACTCTCTTTGGGGTCTACGCAGGTTCAGAGGGACAGCTATATTTTTCATGTCTATGCTAAATAGTGAGGGAGGGACAATACTGATGATTTTAAGAATTTGTCTCTTTTGCAAGGGGGTAGAGAAATGAACTTACCAAGGATGTCATAGACACCTTTTGAAAATTTTTCTGTAAAGATGGAAATGGATAACTTGAGTTTTGTTTTTCTTTTTGTTCTTGTTGTTGTTTATTTGTCCTCTGTCAGATGTCATAAACTTGCTTTGTAAGCTTTTGTATAACTTTTTGAAAAATCAATGGGTGTTATATGTATTTAGCAAAATGTAATTAATAAATTTGAATGTCAAAAATAATACTTGTTCTTCATATAGAGCAATATTTGCTCTTAATACAGAACACATCAGCACATCAAAATCTCACAAAATCCATGAAAATCTGTCTCTTTCTGTAACAGCTGCTCTGACTACTCAAAAGAAAACCTGTCAGTATGTTCAGCAGACTGGGATTATATGCCTCTATATTTTCATGCTGGCACACTTCTGCTTATTTAACTGCTTAAATCTGTGTTATATTCTTATTAATATGAAGAGTTTGAAAAACGTAGAAAATCTCATATGTACAATTCAACCTTTAGAACTGCAGACATGAGCATACAGCTGCCACCAACATAAAACTAAAACGAAAGGGTTTGATAGAAAAAAAAAAGATTAACGGTTTAGACACTTTTTCAGATACTTAAGCAAATGAAGAAAGATACTGAATTTCTGTTCTGTAATGGAGAAACTCTTTTTCACATTTCTGTAGATGTGGTTGTCACCTGATCTGTAGCCATGAGATCACCATCAGATCAGCAAGGTGTGGGTTGCTGTGAATTTTATGGATAAGTGCAGTGCAGAAGCCAGGGTGCTCACATTAGTGCAGGGGTAGTTTCTCTTGTGCTTTTTTGACTAGAGTAGGAGATACTAGGAAGTGTACAGATTACAGAGTGAATATTCAGATCCACTGTTCCAAAAACTTAAACTCTAAAACTGACAATTTCTCATGTTGTTTTATATCACGAAAAATAGTTTCTAAATAGCTCATTGGAATTTTTTCGTAAGTGAAGAAGTACTCACAGCGGTTTAGTCATTTGGCCTGCAACCGCCCATTACTTTAAGAGATAATTACTCCAATTGTCAGAATTTGCTTTTGGGAATGTGCTTATGTACCCTATTGAGTTCAACAGGAACTCCGTTTGAGAGAAAATAATGGCTTTTGTCATACTGTGAAATTAGGCTAAAATCATAACATGAAATTCCAGGTCTCCTTTAAAAACACTTTCCTGTATTGTAGGTATTTTTAAAATATTTTCTTCTAATTAAATGGCACAGATAAAAGGGCAGATTTCTTACAGGTAAGATTTTATCCTAAATAAGTACTAAATGCCATTATCAACTTTGATGTATTTATATTTTACAAATCTCCTCTATATTTTCCAAAGTCACAGAATCTAATCAAGTCTAATCTACCTTGCTCATGTCCTTCCGTTTTCCCTGGAATGACAAAATACTTAGAAATTGCCTTTGTCTTTCAACCATGACATATTTCTTTGGTGAGTTGGTTCAGTTTATTTTTTAATACTGTCACTATCTACCACTTTCATTCTTCTTTGGTAGGGATTAATCAATCTCAGCTTAATAAAAACGTATCTTTCCGCATGGTTTCCTTAAAGCATTCATATAAAGTACAATCACTTTTGAAACAACTTTTTAAAAGTTTATATCTTTTCAGAGGTTTATGATATAAAGCTTCTTCTTTTGCAGAGCTGAGATTAAATGTTCTATTAGAAACTCAGCCAAAGTCAGAAGATATTCCTTTCTGAGAGAAAATGCAATTGATTGCCTCACTGATAATATCACACCTCACTGTGGGAAGATGCAGGTCCTGTGTCAGATCTAGTTCAGTATTTAGCTGAGTTAGAAGCTCAAAGCAGCACCTTCCCATATATGCCTGTTTTCAGTACTTCAGGCTTCCAGCTTTTGACCTGGTCTGGGCCTCGTGTACCATTTAACATCTGCTCACACAGATCTTTGGCATCTGTATTGTGGCTCCTTGATTTGTGACTATACTGTGTCTATTCATCTTGACTATTTTCACATTATCTCTGCAAAGAAATATATTTAGCATTCTCCAGAAATGCCCCAAGCAAGACAAAGAAAATTTCAGGATTTTTTTCTCCCTTGAATTAAATCTTGCTATGAACAATGATTGATCATGTACCTCTTATTGAAAGATAATTTATTTGCAGCATAACTTGAGAAGTAACTTTAAAACCATTAGAATGACTTGCAAAATAAACTTTACTACAAATGACTGAATAACCCCCAGTATACAAGGAAGCTCCTGGCTTCTGTAAAATTATTCATGTAAGGGATCACTCACCAAACAACGTCAAAGCTTAATAATGTAACACACTATTTAACACATGAAATCATCCTGCTTTTATTATTCCCTTGAAGGTTAATTAAGTTAATTTTGTTTGTTATTTTATTCTGGCATTTCGTCAATCTATCAGGGTTGATTTTTACTTCATGTTACATCTTTATCCATTCCACCTAATATTTTTTTTTGTGAAGTTAGCTTCTCTGATTGCAATCTAATTATTTAATCAGGACAACAGTGTTATATCCAGCTACTACCAACAGTGCTAGGGTAAGCTGAGGTGAGAAATACAACCTCCACAAGAAAGAGAAAAAAAGTATTTTTTTCTTTTATTATCTACCCATTACTGACAAAGTATTTAAAATTGTACAAGATTTGAGAATTTTTACTACATTTGCATTAAACCCATCTTTGCCATCTGATCCTAAATAAATATGATGTCTGGGTTTGGGGAGCAAGTTTTTTGTACATTATTGCTCTAGGACATACTTCATGAAGATACTGGGTAAGACAAAGTTCACTTTTCGTTATTCATCCTCATCAAATCTAAATGAGAAATTGTTAATAGATTTCAGAGACCTCATAAAGCTCAGGAATAAAAATTCACAGTAAATGAGTAATAGAAATAGGAAGGGCAGAAAAGTCCTTCAGAAATGATCTAGAAAAATATGTTTGATGTTTGGGTCCCTTTGATGGCTGGATGGCTACTGAAAGAGGAGACTTCTTTGGACAAATTGTTATCTGACCTAATTTTGGCTTCTGGGGCTTGAACAGGTAACAGAAACTCCTGTATATTGTGCAATGCTAAAATGCCTCTTCTGAGGCACCATTGTTGGAGCCCAATACCCCAAGGGCCAGAATGTGAACTCCTGGGTGAACTAAAACACTTTTTAATCTGAGAATTTATCACTTTGTATATATTAACTAAAAAAAAAAAAAAAACCCTGCATGAAGAATACATTGACATTAAGAGAACAGAATACAGCTTATTTTGTATTCCAGTACCCCTCCAGTAGAAATTGAGTTGGTTTTGCAAGCTGAGCACTATTTTGGGGTTTCTGTCCATTGCAGAATAGCAAAGGATGGGACTGAGCTTCATCTTCCCTCTTCCCGAGCAGTTGCAGAGCACAATGTCTTCAACAGACCATCCAGATAAGTAACCTTAAGCATTTGCATTTGGGGGGAAGTTTTTCAAGCTCCCACAGCTCTATTCAGTCACAGCTCATTGCTCCTAACCTTGTTTTCTCTTTCAGGATGGATTTTATCAAGCCTCCCGCTTATTTCACAGCCCACATGCTTTGCCAGCTGTCCTTGCATAATGCAAAACTCAAGGCTGTTACCTATTCAAAAATCAAAGCAGCTTTTGAATATAGCCTTTATAGAAGCCCCTTCTGCAAACTTTTAAGGTGAGCATTAACCATAGAGATAAGGTAAGATACTTCTCTTTTTCCATTTTTTTTGTGAATGTTCAAATCAACCAAAGTATATGTATATAGCTTTGATGGCAAATCGCCTTCTGTCAATGGCCTGTTTCAGCTGGAAGGACTCTTGAGACTTGTCATGCTTCGGGTCCCTAATAGTCTCTTCTGTCAGAAGAAAATTGGGTTCCTAGTAAAATGTTTGCTCTAAAACTGCATAAAAACTAATGACTGTATCAAGCTATGTACATTGCCGGAAGCCACAGTCTGCTAGGAGAATTGCTTTTATTTGGAGGTTTGATATCATCATGCTGTCAAGGGCCTCACACTGGCGTTTGGCAGCCAGGACAATGAGTTCATGGCGCTTTTTATTGCAGGAAACCTTAAAGCCAGCCTGCGGCTCCGTCCCCAGTGGAAGCTGATAATTTTAACAATGATGCTTATCCTGAAATTTTCTAATCAAAAAGTTTAGCTTCATCAAGTTGCTGAATGCCCTTCAAACTTGCATATGACCATTCAGAACAGATAGAGCAGGTGGTTATTGCTTGTGTTGCTCCTGAGATATGGGCCACATAGGGCAAGTTGGGACAAAAATGTAGCAAAACTGCCTTATAAGTCAAACATTAGAAGGAAGCTGGAGAAAAATCCCATAAAATATAGAAATATAAGCCAAAATATAAATTAAATCCTCAGCAAGAGAAAAAAGAATGATTATACTGAGCCATCCACTTCTTTTGTCCTAAAGAAAGGATCTTTGAGAAAAATGCTTTTCTGAAAGGAGTAAGACAAACTGAAGGCAAGAATTTAAGCAGGAGTCTGTTCTCTTTTATATTCAAAATAAACTTAATAACTATAGTTTTTGCCAGAATCATTAATAGCTGCCTGTGTTCTGGCACCTGTAAAGCAGAAACATTTGCTTCTAACTGTCACATTTCTATTTCTACATCAACACTACACTTTCCACGGGCACGTGGTGCCAGGGCACTGCAGGCCTGGCAGGTCCCTGGGCTGGGGAGTGGCAGGGGCTTTTGGGGACAGCACAGTCAGGAGCAGGGCAGGCCAGGGGAGCCAGGACAGCTGTATCCTCAGGTTTCCCGAGGGACGGGGAAAGGACATTGGCCTAGCTCATGGCTGGGCAGAGCAGGGCTGGGGCAAGGCTGGAGATGTTGTCCTGTGATGCTTCCACCAGACCAGCTTGCTCCAAGGCCTGTCCAACCTGGCCTTGAACACTTCCAGGTATGGGGCATCCACAACTTCTCCAGGCAACCTGTGCCAGGGCCTCATCATCCTCACAATAAAGCATTTCTTCCTAGCATCTAATCTAAACCTGCCCTCTTTCAGTTTAAAGCCATTCCTCCTTGTCCTGTCATTTTGTGACCTTGTAAAAAGTCCTTGTTCAGCTGTCTTTAAGGCCTCCTAATGTATTTCTATTCTGATCAATACCTAATTGGATTTCAAATTGTACAAATGTGAATTGAAATAGTAGATATCTCTGGTATTTCAAACTTACACAAAAATCTGGATTTTGGTCTAAGTCTGTTAATAAACATTACATATCTGCATTATGTATTGTACTGTAAAGCTGTTCATGCTAAAGGAATATCTGGATGAACTGAAATGCATAAAAGTGCTGTACAAAGTTATCATCAAATTTTTTATTTAGATGTGCAAAATATTAGACATGTAAGAGTACCTGTGTTAAAAAAATGAAGAAGCTGAAAATATTTTAAAGGTGAAATCTGTTTTTCAAATATTGTTATGAAGACATTTGAAGTTCCTGTATTTCAAAGTGTGAAGCATTAGCCTGGGATGCAGAAAATGAAAATACAAAATATCTTTTTTTGTCTGAATTACCATTTTGGAAATAAAAATTTGCCTTTCTGTCCTCTGAATTGGCCTAGAGAGGCTCTTAAACTTGTTTGTCTTGTAGGCTAGGGCAGCATTGTCAGTATTGATTGTAGAAGCCCTAATTCTGTGTCTTCTCCCTCAAGATTCAAGCCTTTGGAAATGTTTCTCCTCTTCCACTGGACTAATTCTGAAGCAGAAAAATAATTCTCCTGAAATGGAAATTCAACAGACTATTATAATGCTTGTCTGTAAAGAATAAACAAGTTATCTAGCCAATCCTGATTTAGTGAATAAAATCCTGCATGCTGATGCTGCTTGGGACTTCAAGAACACAGTGTTCAAAGAAATAGAGTAACAATAAAGCCTGATATTCCCTTCAGAGCCATCATTCCCTTAATAGAGGATTTCCCTGAGGTTTACAGCCATCTAGCAATATTACTTCACTTCTCTGCATTGAATTAGGCCCAGGGACAACCATATAAATGAAGCTGATGAAACAGAGTTCAAGAAAAGGTAAAGCAACATTTCAATGCCTTCACCTTTTCTAGTTTTTCTGCCATTTCTTGCTTTGCACATTCAACAGATTACTGACATTGATAAACTGTATAAAATGGTGATAAGTGTTTGTGATGCATTAGGAAGAAGAAGAATTTATCCTGCATTTTAAAGGCATCTTTCTGAACGTACCACACAAACAAAAGTCTAATTTATGCCCATCAGCCTTGAGCCACTGCATTACAAATGACATAGCAACAATTCAAAGCCCAAGCTGATGGATTCTTGTCTATTGCTCCATGGTGTTGCGGGGGTAATTTTAAACTTTTTGACTCAATGGAAGTTTTGTTGTTAATTACAATGGGACTAAGATTATACTTTAGAGTTGACACCAAACCTGAACCCCTCTGCACCAAGGTGGGATCCTTGGCTCCTCAGAGCCACCTCAAGAGCTTTGTGGCCCTAGCCCGGCTGGCCATGAGCCAGGTAACCAGTGGCATGTGGAGGTGTCTCAGGCACGGTTTGTGTTCCTGGCTCAGACTCAGGCTGACACTGCTGCCAAACCGCAGAGCACGCATGTGTCGTTCGTGTGTTTGCAATGGGAAAGGAGAGGGATCTGGCAGAGAACTCAAGGCAGCGCAGGCTCGAGCTAAAACCATTACATCCTCAGGTTAGGGATGAGATCCAGACAGGCACTTACAATCCTAATATGCAGCTTGGGTGGAATAGAGGCTCTTAAATCCAAGTGGTTAGGGCATGTCCCAGGGAAGGGAAGCCAATGCTCAATACAACCATTTCTACACTTTACACACTTTGTCTGGTGATGCTTTAACACCGAGTTTATGAATAGCATCTTAGTGTTCACATCTTTCCTCAGAGAGTGAATTCTAAATTCAGCCCCTCTGTTTTGACTTCTTGTGTTTGAACTTGGTGAGATTCTCAGCAGAGTTGTCCCATTTCAAGAAATAATCTTTAGGCTTTGCCTCTTACCTGTTGTTAGTAGAGTTTCTTGGGATGGAAGAGATTTAAGCTGAAAATTTTCCACATCAAACTTTTAGCATCTAGGTAAAAATCTTAAAAGTATAAGACTATTATGTAAGTTTGTAGAGGTCGCTGATTTGTTTGAAAAGTCTAACACACACCTCTTGTATAACTATAAAAAGCAATGCACACACAGAAGTGTTGAATGGTTTTCTACAGCATGTCCTGTGGGGTGGCTCAGGTGTTTCTTGCTCAGAATACTGACTGTACCAACACAGCACTCTTTCTGTTCCGTGTATAAGATATACAGATGCTCAAGTGAATAGCAAAAATGCTACACAGTAAGCCAAGAACCCACAGCGGCACCATAGTGATGCTTAACTCTTTATCAGTATGAGCCCAAATCCCTGTGAGCACTCCATCCAAACTCTTATATTTTAGCTGCATTTCCCAAACATTTCTCTCTTTTTTGAATAAAAATTTTTTGCATAAATATCCACTTATCTGACATTCCTTTGACCAATGACCATGATTACTTTGAAGGACAGATTGTTTCTTAGAACGTGGTCATATCCTGTCTAATTGCACTCAAGCATCCCAGAAGAACTGGAGAAGAAATAGAACAGAAATATCACTGTGTATTCAGGGGAATTATTGAGATTCAGCATTAATGATTTTAATATGAAAACCAATAATTAGAACATCATATTCTGCCCATGGTTCAATGTTAAATGCCAGAAACAAGCAACTGGGTTTTTATCAATGCACTACAATGCATATCAAAACAATGCACCTGCTATATTCTAAGCACTACTATAAGGCTGTATTTTTATTGTCCACAAAACATTATATGCTCAATATATAATCAAAACATGTAAAACTTGGATGATCCCCTTGCTTTAACAAACATAAGAAGATATGAAAAGAAAACAGCAGATTTTTTTTTTATGGGATCAGTTTTAGAAAAACAGGAAAGCTGTGTCTGGAGAACAAGATCAAAAGTGAAGCTTTCAGACTCTAGATATCCTTGTTTAATGAATTAATATTTCATAACCTGAAAGTTCATCCATTATTAAGTATCTTAATGGGGAAATAAGTTTAAAAATCTAAAATGTAAACATTATTTCCTTTTGTTGTGTAAAAGGGACATTGGCTTTCTGTCTTGAAACACATGACCTAAACTTTTCACAATCTGGCAATCTTTGTCCTACAGTTTGACTTTCTATCCCTGTAGCTTTTATGCTTCACTCTTCAATTTGTTTGTGCTACCGAAAAATTTGATAAATTAAATATTGTGTATTCAAACAACCTAGGATTGCTAAATAAATGAAAAGAAAAAAAAAAGAGAGGAGGAGAGAAGAGAAGAGAAAAGAGAAGAGAAGAGAAGAGAGAAGAGAAGAGAAGAGAAGAGAAGAGAAGAGAAGAGAAGAGAAGAGAAGAGAAGAAATAAGTGTGAAGCCAGGTCTTTAGTGTTAAAATTTTTTAACTAATTAATTGTTAAATCATTCAAAATCGTTCTGTCCATGCATATTTAAGAAGGAAGATCCAAGAATGGGCTAATATGCAAATCATCAGCCTCTCTTTAACAAAATAAGTTAATCCATCTGCAAATATTCCTATGTGACTGAAAAGGACTTTATATATGGCACTTGCACCTGTGCTTGGGACTCTCTTCTGGAAACACATGCAGAGTTGGGAGGTTTAGATTTTGGATCCATTCTGCTGTGATTCAAAGAAACAGGTGAGACAGGATTTGCTATAAGATCTCACATACTTCTGTGGGTAAAGAAATGCTCAATTTCAAGTTCTGAAACAGTTCCACTGACTTTTGCCAAGTGTCACTATGGAGCAAAGCATTCATCATTTGCAGAGAACACAGACTAAATTTTCAACTCTACGGATTTCTGTGTTCTGTCACTTTAAGTTATCACTATTTATAGTCATGAATCTTCACATGTTCTTTCCAATGAAGACATTCTAGATGAAGTTCTGCATTTTTCACAACAAAATATGTATTTTCTGTTAGACAGGAAGACACAGACATCTTCAGAATATAGTGATTCATTTGTAAGCTTAATGTAGGATAATCTACAAACAACCCTTACGCTTTTGTGTTTCATTATTCTCTGGATCATGGCATTGTGTAGTCTCTTCTAGGAGCAATCATTATCCCATTACTCCTAGATAAATTAGAATAATGTAGCTGCTGTTTATCAGCAAGGTATCTGGTTTTCCAGGTTTCTAACAGTTTAATTGAGACTACTTTGACTTGTCTAGTGGAATTATTTACCACTAAAATGCATTTTAAAGAAAAGCTGGACTACTGACTTTCATGCTGTTGTCTTTCACAAGCCTGTCCCCTGAGATTGCAGCTATGAAGATCAGTCACTATTTGAAGGTTAAATATGACACATAACTTTCTTGTGAAGCCTGATAGGTTCCAGATGCAAAATGAGCTCAGTGCATGCCTGCCAATGAAAATTTTCTTCTTTACTGACAAATTTGGATGCTTTTATGCTTGTAACAACTGCTTGCACAGCACATCCTCTGCAGCAAAATATGGTGTGGATCTGCGTTTGGCAGAGAGTTTCTCCCCTCTCTCTCTTGTCTCCCACCAAACCTGGCAACTGCTTCCTTCATGATTTCCTATGCAAGTCCTGCATTTCTTACCTAGGACCGGGTCTGCTGAGGTTTCACTGGCAGCACTGTGAGATCTGCCGTCAGCTGGCCTGTGCCTTTGCTTTTATATTCTCAGCCTACAGATCACACTGGATGCTTACAAACCTCTTACTGGGAATCAGTCCTGATCTGTGTTAAATTTCAGTTCCTGCTCTCTCAGACTAGTACTGGGCTAGAGACCATATTAATATTTTAAATCTATAGCCAGGGATGTCCCCTTGCCCTAAACAGTGCAAACCCAGCAATAATTCCTGACTGTAGAGTCGTACTTTAACTAAAAATTACCTGTGAAGCTAGAGCAACAGGATAACAGCAAGCACAGAGGAATTTAAAAAAGGCAAAGTTAATGAAGCTGTGATTTTTAAAAAGTATAAATAAGTAACAAATATTTCACAAAAATTGGTTTTTTATTTGTTGGAAACAAATGTTTCCTAATAGGAATTAGGTTGCATTTGGACAGGATGTAATAATTTTTGAATTTTCTATGGCATAGAAAAAAGGTTGCTTATACAATTTTGGTAAGACTTAAAAATAATCCTTTTAGTGCCTTCATCCTTCTTGTAAGACATCAAAACCAGATCTATTTACACTGCATTTATAATAAAGAATAAATACTCCTACAAGGTCTGATTCTGTAACACTCACTTGGATGAGTTGGCACATTAACTTATGTTGATGTTGGATCAGGATCCAAGTTGAGTCAGAAGAGTCTTTTTTATTAATTTCCACAGATTTTGAATGAGATTCTTGAGTGACAACAGTTCTTTTTTGAGTGAGTTATCCAAACGCACTCAATTAGTGACTTAGGTATGTTTGGGCATCTGGAGCAGTTCTCATCATCAAGTGAGAAAAGCATTCTCATTGTCAGTGAAAAGCAGTAAAGACTTTCTGTTCTTTACCAAAATCAATATCTGTGCCAAGAGAGTTCAACAAACTCAAAATCCTGTGGAATGATTAGACCAAGTACATCCAAATCTACATCAAACGTCTATCTGGCATACAGATTTTGGATTCTAGCCCTTACAACAAACTCCAGTATACCGCAGAAATAAAAATGTGTTTAGTCCATGAGCAAATTTTAAAAAAATGAAAAAAACCAAAAACAAACAAACAAAAAAAACCCAAACAAACCAAAAAATCATTGCAATTACCTTTAGAAGAGAAGATATATTTTTTATGGTATAATTCTTGCAATTCTCCAGGTTTACGTGGGGATTTGGTTGGTTTGGGGTTTTTTCTTGACTTTCATTCTAATCAGTCAAAGCCTTACCTTCCCACCGTAAGCTTCACTCAAGCTTTTCCACTTATATTGGGCCCTTTTTAAAGATCCATACTGTTATGAGGCATATGTTAACGATAAGGTACTGGAAAAGGGGTGTATGATGAATCTCAGCTTGACTGTCTGAATAAACCTGGGCCTATTTTTCAGTAAATGTTGTATTCAGTAACTTCCATGGATCTCAGTGACTGCTCGAGCTCTTTGTGGAGCTATTTTTTAGTCTTTTAAAGTGATGTGGATGATATTTTTCTTGACTCAAATAAAAATATTGAAAAAGGTTTAAAGATTTAAATCCCCAAAAAATCCTAATTTGAATTGCACATGTTGCATATCAATTCAGTGTTTGGCTAATGCTTTCCCTCACAAGATTTAACCACTAAACTCATAGTTTAGAAAAGATATATAATCAAGTTAAAAAAAAAAAAAAGAAAATTTTCATAATTTGAGCACCTTTCTTGAACAGCAAAGAACTGGCATCAGTTAACATTTTAATACATATGAGATGACGTGTTCTCTATCCTTCCCCTGGCATAACTTTTATTTTGCCATATACTTTCCAAGATATAATTTCTCAAACTTTTGCAGTGTTGACAACAACTTCACATTTCACAGCTCTTTGTCTTCATTCATAATTCTTCAAGACAGTTCAGCATCTGACAGTGAAATTCCTTACATGGAAAAAAGTATTCGTAGGGAAAAGTGTAATGTGTTTTCTGTGCAAGCCAGCATCTGGATATTCAAAATGTCAACATTCTGAAACCACTGATGTCTGAGCAAAACACCAAAAATTGTTCAGATTTGCTAGTCAATGACAGTCAGACCGTACTGATCCAGCTCTTTGCCTGTTCTGTTTGATTTGATGATTAAAACGTAATGCTGAGATCAGCCATTTGAAGGCCTAGATTTTTCTAACCATGCAGCCATAAAGGCCTGTTACACATTTTTGAGTTTTAACTATTTGCAGGTTAGAGTTAGTGCCAGTGGCATAGTTTAACAATTTGCTTTATGTTTTCTACTTTAAAATTCTATCTTCAGTCATGTTACCTGTCCAAACTGTAACTGGACACTTGCAATTTGAACACCAGGTGTCTGCCTCAGGCTGAATTTCTCTAGAAAGTTTCAGCAAATCTGTTTGCTGACAACAGGGTCAGAGGACAATGAAGTTTCCATGGAAAAGTGCTGAATTAAATAAAACTGTTTTTCTTCAAACTTTCAGTTAAAAGCTTTTGCTTTGTGAGTCAGCTCTCTTGGACACCACATACTGCCAGACTGGGAGAACAGTTTTTCAAGTATTTCTTCTGTCACAGTAGAAAAATGATTTTTAGCAATCATTTTGATTGAAAGATGTGACTATTTTCTATATAAAATTAGTTAATGTTTTGAGGTTTTTCTAATATGGTTGAATGAATAAAACCTTTGGTGACTTTACACTCGAGATTGCTTCTCACACACAAATATTCAAATGCTTGTATAAATCATTTAAATTATGTTAACAACATAGCACTGTTGCCTTGAGTTTCTTGCTAAAGTTTTGTTTTTCTATAACCTTCTGTTTTTAACCTTGGAGTCAGATTTTCTCACACAGAATTATGTAAATAAAGCTGATGTTTACTTAAGTATTGAAATGTGTATAAAAATATGTAGTGTCAATAAAGACCATGCATTCTTTTTCTTTCTGCTGAACCTGGCAGGTGTAGAGCGTCTTATTGTGTCCCCCCGGACACATAGCACTTTTTCCCTTATTTTAAAATGTATTTTGGGCATATTAAAACCAGAATTAATTACAATCTACCTTTCTGGGGAACATAATAGACATATACCTCCACTGCAAAATTCTGATTTCTACAGAAGAATTTTTTTAAGTCAGTGGCTGTCATCTGTGCAACCACACCTTTGGTGTGCTCTTTTAGTACCAGAGGCATTGTGCCTTTCTGGATAAATCTTGGAATTTAGAAGTCTACTACATGTTGCTTAAAAGTTGTATGAACTGGATGCTCATTTTTCTTTGCCAAATGGATGCTTTTATGCTATTAAGAATTATGTGAGGTTGAGTGTTGTACTAAACACAGATAATACAGAGATGTTTTCCTACTGAAAATCTGGTCTGTAGCTTGCACACAAGCTCCTCCCAGAGGAGCTGAGAATTATTACAGCACATGCAAAGCACTTTATTTTAAAATCTGCATTATATTTACCACATTTTGCCTATACCAACAAACAGCTCAGAATTCTCTCATCTGAGCTACTCCTACCATCCCTGAACCTCTGGTATTGGCCCAAAATGCCAAAATATTTGGTGTGATTTTTCAGTAATAGCATCATTCATTAAATCATAGAGTCATAGAAACATTAAGGTTGGAAAAGACCTGCAGGATGATCAGGTCCAATCTTTGACCAAGTACCACCATATCCACTGAAACATATGGCAAATTGCCACCTCTACTTGTTTTTTGAAAACTTCCAGCGATGGTGACCCCACCACTTCCCTGTCAGACAATGTTTGAATGAGAAAGTATCATTCAAAATCCTTTGGGGTGACCTGTGTATACACAGAGCCCAACTCTATTCTCAAATACCAGCTAGGTCACCCCTAGGTCCAAGGTGAAGAAAGCTGAGAAAGTGAAGGACTGCTGTGTCTGTACCTTCTTCATCATCCAACTTCATCTGCAATGTTTGGCCTGGGCAGAAGGAGAGAAAGGAATTAAAAAAGAAATAAAAGTGCAGAGAATTGCATCTCACTGGCATGGGTCCATATTTCCACTGTCCATCTGAAGAGAGACACTGCAAGAGATCTAGCTTTTTTATTGCTTAAATAATTATTTCATTATTTTAAAATTATTCCTAATTTATAAGAACAAAAATTGGGAAATCAGACAAAGTTCAGTCCCTTAACAAAAGATCAGCTTACTTTATACTTTCCTTTATATTGGTTCAGTGTACTCTTACCATGCTGTGAAGATGTTGCCAAGCACCTAAAATTAGCAAAAATGAGGGTAACTGTTTTCTGGAAGACACCCAGAGCCACATCCTTCTACCCAACAGAAACTGAATTTCATGGTACAAAGGGGAGGCTTTTCTTTAGCAACAGTGTTTGAGGTATTGATATCTGGAGGCAGTAGATCTGGAGCATGTCTGACAGCCAGATAAAAATGGATTTTTCTGAGCCTTGGGAATCTTATGGAAAAAAACCCTTTCAGCTGCAACCCCTTTTATGATATCAGGGGAAGTCTAATATCAATGTTTCTGCTAATTTATCCACACAGCATACTGGCACATATGAAAAACAAAATAGATAAAACTGACAGTGTGTGAGAGAATCTGGCATGGCGATGAGTGGGATGGGAGGCATAAGAAGTCCCCAGACTCAGAGAGGAGTGAAGACAGTGCCGGACTGGTTTTATAAAACTAAATTAAAACCAGGATGTGTGTGTGTGCGTGGTGGGGGTTGGGGCATAAGGGAAATTCTGTTCAGCTTTGTAAAATGACCCTTTTAAAAAATTCATGTGTGTGAGTGCACAAATGCAAGGTCAGGGTGTGAGGGGAGGATTTTTAATCCATCTGGAATTTTAAATACTGTTACTGTAGGACACATGTTTATTTAAAAAGAACCTATGAAATGGAAATCATTCTCTATCAAATTTAAATTGAATTTTGAGGATTTTTCCAAAGGAGTGATGTTAATATGTGGTTCCATAGCCATCTACAGAAAGAGAAGTTATGATTAATTTTTTACATACAGATTTTTTTCTCTTTGAATTTTATGATCTGAAATATTTCATAATTGAGCAAGGTAGATGACACAGTAAAGTAAGTTCAGGTAGAACTGAATATTTTTAAAGCATTTTTCATTGCTTATTATCTCCTGTTATTATTGATTAGTCTGAAAACTTTTTCTGGCAGAAACAGTGAAAATACACATATTAAGAAGATTTTAAAGAAAAAAAATTAAATGCTGATTTCAGATTTTTAATGCTTCTAAAAACACTTAACTACTTACCTGTTCAGAACAAGCAGTGCCACATGGCCTGTGCTCAGTCACAACATACATGCTGTCTAATAATAATAAATATTTTTTTTAAAGGAAAAAATTAGATAAGGATTCAGTGTTAATACTGATAACATTCATTAGTTTGTAATATATTCCCACACTGCTTTATGCAAGAGGATAAAGGATGGAAATGCAACATCCAAGGAAGAAAATAATAAACAGAAGAAAATCCTCTGTAACAGTTATAATGAGACAAGGCAGAACTCTGAGTGAAAGTTGCCATGACAGCTGCAACCCAATTTCACTGCAGCCAGTATTGACTTCTCTAAACAGGGATATAAAGTGTGGGTCTCTGTGTAATGACTATGCCACAGTATTCAGGCAAGGCTGGATGTGTTACACAATTTCAGAATATCAGTATTCTCCATTTCTCACTTTCCAAAGCTTTCCCTGCCCTGTACTCAAGAAAGGCTGAAAAAGGGAGTTTGTACCTCAACTGTCAGCCTACCATTATCTGTAGGAGAACTTAATGCCAAATGTTTTACCTTAAGTGCAAGGCAGCAGTGGCAGCACTTGGCCATACTTCTCTTCAGCTTTGAATTTGCAAGTGCCCACACAGGCACCCCCTTCCAGGGAGCAGCGCCACGGCTGAATTTATATCTGTGCCACAATGTGCAGATTACACTGGCAAATACTTCAGTATGGTACAGTTGCACAGGAACATTCATAGTAAATGAATGATCCCTTGTCGTTTTGGGTCTTACCAGCACATTGGTGGGATTTCAGAGCTGCTTCCAGAGGACCAAAAATAAAACTTGCTATAAACTAGCTTTATAAATCTATCAGTAGGATCACATGGCAGGACAAATTCATATTACAAGACAAGAAGGCAAATGTTACCCTGTGGTCTGTCTCAGCACACACAGGATTGTATGTTTGATAGCTGTCAACTGGCTGTTTGCCTGACTGCTTGATTCCAAAGTCACTTTGGAAACTGTTATTCCCAAAGTGAGGCAAGTAGGCAGCACCATTAAGGGCTGAAGATAAAGATATCGCTTCAGTCCCCACGGAAAGGTAAAGCTGTCAAGGGGAAATGGACTTAAGCTGCATACCTGCAGGTTCTCGGTCTTAATAAAGAAAGAAGGGTATAACCATCAGTGCAGTGGACAAACAAATCCATCTCAAACAGAATGATTGTGAAAAATTTCAGCTCCATAATCCATAGTGAAAACAAATTACTCTCTTCCACCTTAGTTATTTTGTATCCTGAGTATAATTTGAGAATGGGAAAGCTGCCAAAGAGTGACAACTGACCTAATAAATGGAATAAATCTGTCACTGCTGTTGTCAGGTTCCTATCTTGTCTGACAGTGCATTTAGCTCCCAGATCAGGGGCAAAATGAGGCTTGCAGAACATCAATTCCATTTAAATGAGCACAGGAAGCGGCATCTGCGGAAACTCCTCTTGTTGCCAGGACTGTAGCTGTGGCATTTTCAAGAAAGTTGTATCCATTTATCAGGAATTCAGCCTTATCAGTGCCTGAAATGGCCTTTCTTCAGAGTCCCATCCAAATCACCTCCCTACCAGCAGACACCTTGAAATACTGGATACATATCAAAAGCAAGAAAGTTGCTCTCTCTGCATTAATTTTGATTAAACAATTACTGACTCTCCAAGTCAGTAGAAATGGGTTGCCTCTTGCTCTTGGTTTAGAAAGGTGCAATAAAGGACTGAAAAACTGAGATCAGAACAACTGCATTCCAACTAGCTTAAAAATATTTGAGAACAGAACAAGTTATACTTTCTGTGGAGCTGGGGGAGAGCTTTTCAATCACTGCCAGTACATGTGCAGACCTGTGCAGACCCAAGGCCCAAACAGCTCTTGTTTTTTTATGTAAAAATGAAAAAAAAAAACAAGCAAACAAAAAACCCCAAACCAAACAGCTGAAAGAGGCTGTAATAGTTGGAGAAGCTTTTTTTAGATGGAAAATCATCAAAAAATGCAAAAATTCCCATGGATATTATTGGGCAATGCTTGCACAAGCATAAATATGTCAAGGGTAAATTTCTGGCAAAAATTGGAAGCGTTCTAAATGTTTGATTTTTTTTTTTTTTTGGTTATGATCCAATTAATTTTTTGACCTAAGTTCCATTACATATTATAGGTGAAAAAGAATATTTAAGTTTTTTTAGGGTTAGAACAGTCAATTTATGAGATATTCATTATATGGTTATTTGAAATAAGAGTGGATTTGGTGACATGACCTAGAGCCTTTAAGCCTTTTTTTCTTTCTCTTTGAACACAAAAGAGTGAATATTATTTTCTTCAAGATGGTTTCTTTATTGTCCCAATTTATATGGCTTTGACCTTCCTAGCTACAACACATTCGGTGTCATAAATTACCCATGTACTTTTCAACTTGTCTGAATCCTGACATATTACCTGTGAAAGCCACCTGGAACTGAACAATAAATAATTCCTTTGAGGGGAAATATTCCCTTCTGGTACTTATACTACAGACATGCGTTTGTTGTGGGCTTCCACAAATGCTTGACTTCACAGTGGGTCCTGCAGAGCACCATCTCCTCAGACATACTGAGAAATTGTGAGCTAGAGCAGCAGTGTCAGCAAATACAGCTTCTTTCCCTCAAGACTGATATGCATAGTGTATCTTTACTTCCAAAAATGCAATATCCTTAAATTAAAGAATCAGTGTGATCCACATCAGAGCCCCTTTCACTCTCTTATTTATAACTAGCAACATACGATATTTTATACGAAGCTAAGACCATTACTATTGTTTTGATATATTCATATCAAGAATAAGGACACATTTGTAGGCTGCCATGCAAAAACCACTGCATTATTTCTGGATATTCCAAACCCAAGTTAACTGAAATACTGCCAATGTTGCTTCAAACTTTTTTTTTTAGAAAGCTGTATAGGACCAATATTAAAAGCTAGGCTAAACACCTCTGCTTTCAAAAAAATAAACTGACAGCTTTCTCCTTCAAAGTGTGAAAAACTGTGATAGAAAAATACATTTTAGTGGGTAAATTATCACAGTTCTGTTGATCACAGCTGACAGTGTCATTTTCTGTCAGCTGAAGGATTGTCCCACCTTCCTCCACAACAAAATACATATTTCTGTTTGAGGCAGTTGAAAGCCTGATGGATGTGAGGTTGCTGTGGCTGTGTCCCAAGGTAGCAAGGCTGAGTGTGTAATCACTGACACACACATGCACGGACAGACAGACACACACATGCACAGCTGCCACCCAGATCAGCACAAACAACAGGGCATCTCCAGTACCCACAGAAATGCACACAGCACCCTGAATCGCCCCAAACCAGGCCAGGAGACACTTCAGAGACAAAGTCAGAGCAGTGGGTATTTGCTTTATTCGGCGCCGGGTGTGTGGGGGTCGCTCCTCTGAACACACACACCGGTGCTCCTTACAGCACACTATTATGGGTTAAATTATGAATATTCATTACATTCTTTGGGACAGGCGTGGTTATACAAATTATTTCTCAGAAGTCATTAATATCATTAGCATGCATGCCACGCATGCGCTGTGCACTCTGGTGGTCGCACGGAGGAAGGCTCCTCTTCTTCCTCGGGGCTCTTTTGATGAAGGTTGGTAGTCTTCATCACGATGCACTTTTTCACCTTTCTCCTTGGAGCATGCGTAGTCCTTTGAGGAATGATTCAGCAGCTTCTGAGATGATCCTTGTCCCCTCTATCTTGACAAGATTAGGGTGAGCCTGGTTTTTTAGGTTTTGTAATTAACATTTGCTGTCGGAGCTAACAGCAAATTAACATTTGCTGTCAGAATCAACATTTGCTGTCTCCTAATAGATAACTGTGCTTACATGAGTTAGTTATTGACCACCTCTCTCAACCCACACAAACGGGAGTGGTGTGCATGGCCTGATCCTGTTCTTGATTTCTGGCTATTGGAATGGAAATCCAGTGGTGGAAAAAAATATACGCATACAAAACATTAATCACTCCAATGGTGAGCCTTAGATACTCAGCCTACCCAGTACCTCCTTCCCAGCTGTCCTGGTCCCCCCAGCTGCTGGGACATAGACATACAAGCCCCAGAGATTTGCAGTAGTGCTCCAGTAGCTGGTCTCTTTTATCCTGTAACTGGTACTTTTTATCCTACTTGCTGTCTAATTCAGTTTGAATTTCACCAGTTTTCACACATACTCAGAATAGAGAGCACACCCCTACAGAACTAGAAAGAAGATTTCATGAGAACACAGTGCAAACTGCAGTTATGAAAGGTGGTTTGACAAGTGTAACAACAACAGACAATTAAGACAATTATATCTGATCAGCTTGTTTTATTGCCTTTTCTCTCTATTCTTTCCTGCTTGTTCCCTCATAATCCACCTTGACAGCTCTCTTTCCCACTTCCATTCCTTCCCTAAGCATCCTATAACATAGCACACATTGCCACAATTCCTTTAAAATACCCCATAATAAGCTTTATGCAATCCTCAAGTACTTCTTCACCTGGTATCCCATAACGAGACCTGTACCTGTGCAGGCAGTAACTCCATCACTCTCAAGGTGTCCTGAGAAGGAGAGGTAAAGGGCTCTGCAAGGTGTTCTGAGGTCCTTGGTTCTTGTTGAGCTCCCCACCTGGAACAACATTCCCACCATCCTCCTGGGTTCCAAGCAGCTCATTCAGGGTTCCTCAGTTTGGCAGTTGTTATGCTTATCTTCACTGGGCCTTCATGTTCTTGCTGATTAGTTTTTAATCACATGATGGTAATTGGCAGTCAGTGATTCCCAGGAGATCTCCACAGTGCCAGGCCAGTGGCTTCGTTTCCACGTGTCTCAGTCTTCATCCACTTGTATGTTTGTTGCTTACTCTTGTTACTAATGTGCATGAACAAGACATGGATGTATGAACTATCACCAGCCTGGTGCTCAGCATGGTCTTTCCAGAGGGTCCTGGAGAAATGTCTGCCATAGTTCCTTTCCCTCTCTTCTTCCACTTTCCCATCTCCTCAATTAGTGGTAGTAGTTTTTCTGTTTCTTTGTCCTTTCTCCACAGCTCATATCTAATGTCTTCTTTGGTGTTTTATCTTTAGAAAGTAGAAGTAACAACATAATGGTCTTTATTAAACATGGCTGTAGCAATTTAATTCCCTCTATTTTCCGGACTTGGGCACTGAGATACACAATGAAAATTATGGAAAGTGTGAGTTACTCCTTTCAAACATTTCTTTCAATTTCCACATTTGCCATATTTTTAATCAGATCGAGAGACACTCTATTTCCAGAAAAAGAAAAGTGATTTTACTTAATGAATTATGAAGTGTTATTCTAGTTTTTTTTAGAAATTATACACAACAAACTTGTATGATGACAAACTTGTATGATGACAAACTTGTCATTTAGCAATGACTGATTTGTTACTTTGTGTGGGATTCATTTCAAGATGAAGACACCTACATTTAGCTGTCTATATAAGCTAGATGTCCAAGATCTCTTAGATCATGGCATTCTAGACTATACAGTCAGCAGAACCTGCCAGAGCAAATATATTTGGGATATCAGCACATGGCTGGTAAACGCACCACTGGACCTATGAGGGTCAGTTCAGTTGCAAAAGCCTAATAACATTTCCGCTACTTTTGGATTTCCAAAACTTTCTTATGGGCCAACAAGTTATAAACAGAATCAGAAACCTTTTTATAAAAAAGGTTAACTCGTTTATTAAAAACAGCAGCTGGAGAGGGAGAACTGGGGTAAGCCCAGGTCCACACGACAATCCAGAGAATACCCAGCAAAATAAATCCACCACACAGCACCAAACCCCCTCCCGCTCGCCTGGCCACCCGAAAAAAGCTCCCCTCCTTCCAAAATGCAGTTCCTTTATCTTCGCAGAGGGATATTGAAATCCATCAGTCCAGATGCTTGCTCCTGAAGACCCCTCATTGACTCCTTTTCAGCTTCCTGACTGCCTTGCTGAAGACTCTTGATCGAATCATTCTGCAGTGAAGAACATTCCCATTGTTGGCTACTTGTCCTGGGCGTTGGCCTGGGATGCTTTTGGAACTTCTTATCAACTCAAGGAGTCTCTGTTGTTTCATTATCTGAAAATAAGAAACCCGCCCTTGCTTCCCGTACATTCAAATGCTTTTAATAACTTAATAACTTTACATTACATTACTGGCCTAAGAAAGCCAAAATCGTTCATAACAAACAGATATGATGAAGGACCTAGAATAGGTCACATTTTCTAAATATTTTAAAAAAGGAAAAAAAAAAGAAGAAGAAAAAAATCACTTCATTACTTTATTGTTAACAAAACCAGGATAAAATGATACACCAAGAAGAAACTCTCAGAGCACTACATTTTCTCTACGCTGGAGGTAAAATGAAACCCTTAGACAACAAATTAGGATGTTTACAACTGAATTGAATCCCAGACACAGTGATTATCATGGGACTTTGGCTCTTAAATGGTTTTAAATTCAGGTAAAACTACTTTGAGATTTGAGATTTTTTTTAAAGTAAGAATGTCTATCAATATCACCCAGAAAAAGCTGTAAGATGGTAACAATAATGGTTTGTCCCCAAAACTACCACAACTGAATCAATTTAAAGGATTACTCTCTAATAGAATGACCCATGATCAAATACATATCTTCAAAATAAGTCCCATTGAACTAAAAGTGAATGTCTTTTAACTTCAAGTGGATGTGGAGATCTGAGGATAAGACAGACACAATGTGATTGGACTTCTAATTTAAAACATTAGAAACATTTTTTTTAAAGTTTCCAAAGCTTTCAGAAGAAAGCCCGAGCTGTTTTCTCAGTCTACAGTCTTACTTCCAATCAGGTGATGGAAACTGAAAATATTCAGGTACATTAAAGGGCTCTAGGAGTGAAATGTTTCTTACTGATTGCTTATTGTTAGCAGTCCCTTGATTTTGGTGTTAAAGTAATGCCATACTTTCTTTTCCTCTTTGTGGAAGAAAACCATCTTGTCTTTTTTTTTAATGAAAAATTTTCTTTTTTAATATGCAACAGAGATGGAAAAGAAACATTTAGTCAGCTCAAGGAAATGGCTTGAAATCAGATCTTAAATTCAACACAATCACTATAAACACAACCAAATCACTCTGATGTACATCTCAAAAAGCCACAGCTTAACTAGGACTGTCAAGTCTTACTCCAACATCTAGGTGTAGCTGTTCCAGACTTATAAAATTAATACCAATATTTGGAACTTTGTTTGACTTTAGACAAGTCAATTGCTCTGTCTGATTTCTGTAGCTGCAAACGGTACTTTTTTAGCATGGCAGCTGTGAGATTAGTATTGAAAATATGAAAAAAAAGAGGAATGGGCAGTTAATCTAGGAAAAAATATTTATTTTACTACATCTGTAACCTTTTTGGAGTAATCCTGCTGTACTTGCAAAAATTTTCTCTAAGACAGAGAAGCCGTGCTGTAGATACTCACGTGGGATTTAACCTCCAAACGTAATAGGAGCAAAAATACTTTAGTATTTACTTTGGGATCTGGTATTACTGCAGCTCTCTTCTAAAAGTCGTAAGAGAAATAGTCTTTTTCTCTTGAGTACAAAATCACAAACTTCTTAAGTGCAAATATCTAAATGAGAAAGTAGATTCAGTCAGATTTTATTCTGCTGTCAATCATGTGATTTCAGACAAGAAACTAACAAAATATGTTTAATGCAGACAAAAAAATATTCCCAAAACTAAACTTAGTTTTAGTGAGTGAGCTGTGAGCAAAGCAGAACCATACAGACATGACTAAGGCAATGCAAATGAACAGAATTTGATATTTTCGTTTTACCTGATGTCTGTTTTCTACAGCAAAAGAGCAGTTCCTCAACTAATCTAGAATGGAGTAACTCCAGTAGCTTTAATGGCTTACACCTTCTTCTGGTTTATGACGTTTCATTGCCTCAAGTTGTAGCTGTCCATCTCAGACAGCTGTCTCTCCAAAGGTTATATTTTTTTTGTTTCTCAATTTATCTATTTTTTATTTCTCAATGTTTATCTTCTGTCTGGAATATGATAAAATTAAACATCCAGTTTTCACATGGGCCATGTGAATGCAATGGCAGGGGCATCAAACCAGTGATGAGAGACTTGAGACTGAAGTGTTAAGGGATAATGACTCAAAACTTTCCCCCATGTGTGGAGATGCCAGGGTGCTTTGCTGAGACTGAGGAGGTGAGCTTTTATCATGAGGTGATCTCATAAGACAGAGGGTGAATGGTGGCTGTGAGTGAGACAGGCGATGAATCCTGTGGGGATGGATGGTGTCACTTGTCCTGATAAGTTGCCCTCCCCTGCACAACCCACTGGGTTGTGGGCCAGCCCTCCCCTAGGACATTGGCAGGTGTCCTGAGGGTGTTCATCTTTGCTAATGGGCCATAATGGGCCATCATTGATTCAAATGCGGGGTGCAATGGGCAGCTGTGTTGTCTTGGAAGGTGCGAAGGGCTCCTCGAGCCTCCCATGATCTACCTCATCCAGTGGGAATCTCCCCGCCCCACAGAGGGAGTAGCTGGGAGTTCCCACGTGAACCTGAGTGACTATAAACCCAAGAGATGTCTTGTTTTGGGGTTTCTTCCAAGGACTCTTCTCCACCTCTTCTTCAGGCCTTCCTCACCTGAGAATCCAGTCTGTGACCACTGCTTTGACCAGGACTGTGCAGCGACCAAGTCTCATCCTGGGGCCTGTGGTGGTGAGAGTCTCACACTCTTGTCCTTTCTCTCTCTCTATTTTGTGCTTCATGCTTTTGTCGTTTTCCTTTCTGTCTTTTCTCTTGTACATGCCCTTGGGTGATGTTTTTGTGCTTTCATATTGCAGTGCTTTCATGTTACTTTACTACAGATAATAACCACTAAAATGCCTACGTACCTTTTTTCCTATTGCAACCAAATTGCTCTGCAATACACCTCTATGTGTATTTTTACAAACAGCAATCATTCAGTGTTGTTTCACTCTAATTCGCCCCAAGGGATCTATTAACAAAAGCCTGGGTTTCCCTTGCCTTCTGCAGCCGGTCCTAAGAAGCAGTGCCATGGAAAGGTGCCCTGGAAGAGGGACCTCGCGGCTCTGTGGCAGCACATCCCAACCTGCTCCTGTATTTCCTCCGTGAATCTGTTCAGTTTTGGGGGACTAGTTGTTATCTAGGCAATAAAATTGGGCAAACATTACACTAAGCTGCTCTGATTGCGCAACTTGGAATTTTCCCAGACTGTTGATCCAGTTGTTTACTCTATTAATCCTTCTAAATTTTGCTCATCTGTCCAGAGACTTGTTGATTTCCATTACCTAAATAGATAATCTCCATGAATTAATTAAGGCTGTTAGGATTCCAGATGCCTCACTTTGAAAAGATACCACCTGCTTTCAAGGTCCTGTTCTTTGGTGCAAATTATTTTAATGTTATTATCACATCAGACTTTTTATTTCAGCATGAGATAGTCTTTATTTGCTTGCTTTTAATCTCTCTTTATATAATGTATAATCTTTCATGATTAAAATGCCTTTGAACACAGGCTATCTTATTCTAATTATTGAAAATACATAAAAGCCAAATATTATATGGCATTTTGTCTCCGTCTAAATTCTTCCTTCATCTCTCTCCCATCTGCTAATCGTCCTTCATCTCTATCCCACCCGCTAATCAAAGATAGACAAACTGTCTAGTACCTTCCCTTTTACACTGTGCTGTCTCTTAGTATAATCTCATTTTAAATTGCAGAGATGCATGACAGGCAAATATATTATAGCAGGAAAAATCTTTGCTAAAGAGCACTGTGTTCTCCTTGAATAAATGTTAACTTGAAACCATGAGAATTTAGTCCTGTTGCTTTTGCCAGCTTGATTCCATCAGTTGTTTCTCTGAAAGAATAATTATCATAGTAATTACAAAGTAAAGCAAACTAAATATTTGCCTATTATAAATGATCCTGGAACTTCATGAATTTTAAGAGAAAAATTATGAAGAGGAATAATCTTTCTGGATAGACCTGTTGCTTTCTTTCAACTGACTAGACATGTGAAAAATATTTTAGGGCTCAGACCTCATCAATTTTGGTTTCAGTTTTATGCTTAAATACCCTTCACACTTTTCCTTTAATCTTACTCCTTTATGCTCTTGACAGTAGGAAAAACACCATTGCTCCTTAGAAGTGCTTGAGGNCTACCCCTCCTAAACCCATGCTGGCTGGGTCTGATACCCTGGCCATCCTGTAAATTCTGTGTGATGGCGCTTAATATAAACTGTTCCATTACCTTACCGGGTACTGAGGTCAGGCTGACAGGTCTGTAATTACTAGGATCCTCCTTCGCACCCTTCTTGTGAATGGGTGTCACATTGGCCAGCTTCCAGTCATTCGGAACCTGACCAGTGAGCCAGGACTGTTGATAGATGATGGAGAGTGGCTTTGCAAGCTCATCTGCCAGCTCTCTCATCACCCTGGGATGGATCCCATCTGGTCCCATAGATTTATGGATATCCAAACATTTCAGCAGTTCTCTGACTGCCTCCTCTTGGATAAGGAGGGAATTGGGGCGACCATTCTGCTCCCCAACACCATCTACCAGCCCGGGAGGGCAGGTGTCTTGAAATAAGTGCTCAAGAATTTTTCTCTAGTCTCTGTGTTCTTGGAGATGCTAAATCTATGCATCTTACAATCTTTACTTGACAAAATTTGAAGGGTCCATCAGAAATCTGTGGATATTTTATATCTGTGAAAAAATATTAGCAAGAACTGAAAAACTTGAATTTCTGTTTAACCTATAATCATATTATTCTAGTGACACTTCTGTCGTATCATTTGGAGGAAGGAAGCCTGTTTTGTTTTCTTCTCCATTCTGATAATTTCGGTAAGAGTCTAAAAAAGTATCTCTGGCAATGTAAGAGACAAGCTGTCAGTGAAAGATGCAGACACCTTTACCACTTTGGTAAGAGTCTTGCTGGCTGCCAGTTTACGTGGTGGATGAGGTTCCTGCCTTCAGAGATGGGTTCAGGGCTTGATTCTACAATTCAGGCTTGTATAGCAATTCAGGACTTCTGTAGTGCAGCTTGCTGCACTGAGCACTGAGACCAGACCCATGTGCTAAAAGGATGGGTTTGGCTACAGGGTGTTTTAGGAGGGGTTTTGTATTTGAACATGAAAATCACACCTGGAACTCGCTGCACAGCCTCATCAAAACCGTATCAGTTTCAGAGCTGACACAGGCCTTCCAGACTCCTACAGCCTGGGCACAAAAAATAATTATCTTGGAAGTCCAAATTAAACAGAGGAAGTTGGAAACTGGGATAAATCCAGACTCAGTGAAATTACAGGTGTGAGTTAAAAGTAATTCAGTTTTTACAAGCTGTAAACTCCTCATAATAGGGGATTTTGATACAGAAAGGCAAAAAATATGTACATGTTCACTCAAGTTTATATCAAATTATAGATTTGTCATATATAGATAACTCCATCTATATCTACATCTATCTGTCCCTCTGTATCTTTGTAACATTAAAGTGACCATGTTTTTAGCTCATAGAATAATTTGGGTAAAGACCATCTAGTTCCAATCCCCTTGCCATGCATAAAGACACCTCTCACTAGACCAGGGTGGAACAGTGCACACTTCAAACATTAGTATACCTGAAGCTCTCCATGTTTGAGGTAGTCTTGTGACTTTGTCAGCTTCTAGATGAAGCTGATATTTCTGTTCCTTGTCTGGCTGAAGGCTGGTTCTTCTCAGTTAATAGGAGCATGTGATACCTGTTGGGGTATCTGAAGGCAGGAGGAGCCCCAAGCCTGCATCTTTGGTGTGGACTCTCTATTTCAAACCATTATTCTCTGAACTGTGCTATGTGATGCATTCCCTGGCACAATGCAGCCCCACAATGTCTCTAGTTTTATGATTTCATACACTGGACATTGCCTCAGGTACTGGCTCAGCCGCAGAGTGGGCAGCATGGAGACTGCACATGTGCAGGTTGTACATTTTGGTCTGCCAAGAGTCACAGATGTGATTGATCTTACTTGCATGTTTCCATTTTAGTCATTATTTCTAGCCCATTCTGTCACTCTGGGCCAAAAGCAGCACTCATATAATGTCAAATTTTTAAAGCTGGGAGAGAAAAAATACTTTAATTCCTACACTTTTCTGGAGCATTAGTCATTCTGTTTATTAATTGGCTAGGAGTTGGTTCTTCTTCATCCATTCCTGTGGAATTTCTTAATGCACCATTTCTTTCATTTACAATGTTTACTTCAGTTTACCTTACCTTTAGGCTAGACTTTCCCCTAAGGTTAGGGCAAGACGTGGAGTCTACAAGGTCTGGAACACATAGAGAAATAAGCACTAACAGCTGTAATTGTCAGGTATCCCAAAAGACAGTATAAAGTTTTAAATATTTTGGCATCTAGATCCCACTGAACATTTAGGATTTACCCTAAAATGCCTTTACTAACACAAGGAATCACTTTTGAAACGAGCTGCAGAGTCCTGTATGAGATCATGGTGAAGACAAGGTTGTGGAAATTGCTAGTATTGTTCTCCTTGTTGGGCTGAGTCAGAGAATTTCTGTAAAATATTATGTGCCTTGATTTCTCTGCTTGAAAAACTAGAAATAACTTTAGTATTGCCAAACATCCGTCTGGCTTGCTTAGAGAACTTGCTTAAAAACCTTGCTAACCTTCAATAAGGAAAGCTCCAGTGGGGCTCTAATTATGAGCATGGCCTTGAGATACTACAAAACCACTGCTTTGCCTTGCCTAGAAAACCTGAATAAAGTTTTCCACACTACAGATCCTGCTCAAAAATAATACTATTTCCAATATATCTAAGTGCTCCCTATGTTCAGTTTTAAATGTGGAAAGATTAATTCAGAAGACCTAATTCAGAAGACCAAATGGAAGGGTTCATTAATAATTGGACTTTCTTCCTAGAGTTACGAGAAGCTCCAAGCCACTCAGCATTTCTGAACTCAACTATTATTTAGTTGTATGGCTGTCACTAGATGGCAGTGTCAGTATTAGTAAAAATCCACCAGAAAAGTTGCTCTCCAGCATGGAATTAAAAAATATATCTATTTGTCCATGCAAAAATGAGAAGATTGAAAACAGCTTTGATCAGTGATTGAATAGTTTATTTGTTACATTTTGTTGCTGTCCAGCTCATGTCCTGAACAGATCTCTCTAATTTTCTTCCACTGATTACATTCAGCTGTTAAACTCAGCATGCAGCAAATGATCTCCAGGCAATATCTGGTGTCTCTAGGTCCCACATCCAGTACAACTAAATTTTTGCCATCACATATCAGTCCTCATTATCCATATCAGAAATGCTGAGTGGCTTGGAGCTACATGTGTGTCTTTCAAGACCAAGTGAAATCTACTAGGCTGGTACTTGATTGTCAGAAAGAGCTGACATCTAATGCTTCCCAGACTTCTCTTTTGAAATCAGTAGAGGTCTAAATTTCTAATAAAATTATGCAATGTGTCTGTGGTGCAAAGAAATCATACTTTTCTACTCATCTGGGAAAAAAACCTCACAAAACCCACTGTTTTTGGATTCATTCTTGGCATCAGTTTCTAATTTTCTCACCTGGCATGTTTTTGCTGATGAATAGAAGATCTTCAAACAAAGTGTTAGGGTACATACAAATGGTTGTAGCATCTGAATCCCTGTATGGAAAGAAATGAATGCAAAGATTTATTTTATCCACTAGATGGTAGCAAGACTGCACATGTGGAGGAAAGCAGCCTACATTTCTGTTTGAGTTTGTACTAAAAATGACCAGAACTAGTTGGGTGGCAAGTGGTCATCAATAGGCAATTCAGCCTTCAGGTGAGTCTTACTAGCTTCACTGTTTCACCTCTACGTAAAATCAGTTTTCATCTCCTGAATCTGTTTCAGCAATCTCTGAAATTCAGACTTTAAGTCTGGGCATGTTTATGTTATTTTGGTTTTGTGTTTTGTTTGTTGTTGAAAAGAAGAGAAAAAAGAAGGAGAGCAATCAAACCACTGGACATTAGATGAACCTGAAGGGTTAGTAATAAACACAAAAACTAGAACCTTAGAAATAGCCACTGCTTTTTCCACTGGTTGCCTCCTTCAAATTAATAGATTTCAGAAATACAGTGATAAAAGATTTATCAAAAGACAATATGAATTTTTGCGTTATAAACTTGAGTATCATCTTTGAGAGACACAGGGTTTCACTGGTATAAGCAAATATCCATGAGCATTATCAAGCGCCTCAGATAATTTGTTAGGATGTTATCATATCTATGTCTGTTGAGAAAGTCTGCTCATGTTTAAGGGACACAACACTGACCATGGTAAAGGGAATCTGTATCTTGCCACTGTATCTTAGGCAAGTAAAAGATTTGCTGTAGTCTGCGTCTCTGATACAGTTCAGAGATTGTTAGGGCTGGTTCGGGTATCTGAAACTCCTGCAGTGCATTCTGTGGAAAATGAGCCACCCTGGCTATGCTGATGGAAGGAACTGGGGATATTGTATGAACTGCAGAAATATTTCACCACTTTTCAGGGATGGGCCTCAAGTGTATCAAGAAGTAGCTGCCTTAATTTTCAAGGACCATTTATAAAGTGCTTCAACATCTGTCACATTTTAAGAATTGGCTTGTGAAGACAGGCATGATGTTTCAGGCGGAAGGGAAGGTTGAGGTAAAACTGCGTGCAAATATTTTGGCTTGAAAGACCAGAGCAGAGCGTTGATTGTGCCAGTATCTCTAGATTAAAGTCTTTGGCTGTTCTCTAAATCCATGTTACCATATCTGAACTCCCAGAAAGCACGGTTTCAGTGTACTAAAATTATCATTAACTTATCCCCCTCCCAATTTTCTGTCATTAGGATTGTATTTTAAAAATCTGTTTACAGTATAAAGTATTTCAGAGGTTTGTGTGTATCTGGATGATATAAAAATAACCATAGTTCTGGATCAGATCAGGGGTTTATCAGTATTCTGGGAACTCCTTAGCTTTTTTAATATGTATCTGAAAGAAGAGATCAGGAGCCCCTTGGTAATGTTTGTGAAAAATGTTTCCGATAAACCCAAAACTGAACAGATTATGAACAAAAAGAATTAAAATGGAAAAGTATTTTAAGCCCGTAAAATAATAGATCTAAGTCCTCCTAAACTTCATTCTGTTCAAAATTTTGCTTGCTAATCTTTTACGCTGTCTTAAAGTTCAGAAGCAAAACAAAGAAAACACAGATATAAAGGGACTTAAATAAAAAATTAAGTTTCAGTTTTTAAAGCTTTATGCCATCCACAGGATGCTTTTGCAGGGGTAGAGGTGTGGGAACTCTCAGCAACAGCTGGAGGGGTACATTTGCTGAAGAACAAGTCGGCTGGCTCTGGAGCAGACATCTCAGGTCTGATAAGAAAAGAGAGTCCCCAGGACTAGCAACAAGCTTGCCAAGCCTTCTATTTAGAGACTGAAACCAGTCTCAGATCAGAAGTGAACATGTGGAACCCACATGTGTTTACAAGTTAGCTGGGGCCTAGGAGAGCCTCTGGCTATTTATCCATGTGTCTGTCAGTACCCTGCCTTCCTGTACACTGGATGTCAGGGTGCAGTCCTTCCCTTGTGCTTCTGAGTGCTCAGATTTTTCTTTTCGTGTGTGTTTTTACAGGGAGAAAGTGAAAAAAAAACACCAACCAAACCAACCACCTCTCAACACTATCTTACTGCAGTTAATGTATGTGCTATGGTTGTTGGTATCACTTCATTTTTATCACTCTTAGTGGTTTTGCTGTCACATAGAGACACATAAGCAAAAATATTCCTGTTACATGGAACCACTTTCTTCTAAATTTTAGCTGTTGTCATACCAGGAGTCACAGACAGGGACAGTAGCCTCTGCTGACAAAAGGAAATCAAAGATATCTATGTGGATAAGCTATTGTTTGTTAGGGACTGAAAATTCTTCTTGCCTGGCCCAGTAACATGCTGTGAAGATGAGCCTTTTTCAGGCAATTTCCCCTTTTAATAAATGTAGTGATAACTGCGCTCTGAGTGACTGAACAATCCTCAGTTTTGTATGGGCAGACAACCCATGCCTGGAAGAGCTCTGCATAGGAGAGGCGTCAGTAAGAGGTTGGGCAAGGGGTTGGGCTGAGGAATATGACTGTGATTGGACTGGATCCTCAAGGTAATATTCCTCACACATTTGGTGCACTAATTTGAAAGTGATGATATCAGCTGCTAAGGCCTGTGCCTTCTGTGGCTCGGTGAGTGGCTTTAAACACCCTGTAAATGGGTGCATTAATAAATGCCTGCATGAGGACTGATGCTGACTGAAGTATGGCCTGAAGGAGCAGGGAATGAGTCTTGTGACAGCTTTTGGATAATGGTATTGAGCACTGATTTTAAAAAGTCCTTAAAAAGTACTGTATTCCTGGTGCCTCTAAAAGAACTAAGATTACATAGGGCTTGTTGGCTTTGGCATTCAAACCACAGGATTCTGATTCCTCACACTACGGAGTAAGACCAGCCTTCTAAAGAGTTACTCCCGCTCGAGGCTTGTGTGGTCTCTCTTCCAGATTCAATGTTTCCTTCTCTTCTTTCCTCAAACTCCTCACAAAGTATCTTTGTTATTTAGACTGTCACATTAAAGAATATGAAAGATCAAAACTGGGAGAGTCAAGGCAAATAACTTACTTTTCTTACACTGCTTTATTCCTCTGAGGGACTGCTCTGAGTCCTGTATGTTGATAGAGGAAAGGGCCTATCTTTAAATTTCATGTCCCAATTCTCTAATTGCCAAAAGTTAATATAATTAGGCAATGTTCAAAATGAAAGAACTGACAGAATCCATGGACTTTTTTTCTCACAAAACTGCAATCTTAGGATCTTGTATGCAGGATAGGAGAAGAGGAAAATAGACACTGGGATGGCTGTGTGACATTAATCTCCATTCCAAATAAATAATGCCTTGAAGGCGGAAGAAAAATAAAATTGTGGTCAACTACACTGAGGTCTCATCACTCTAATACATTCTTTTAATTTCTTTTTACTTCAATTTATACTGGCTTTTTTCTTCTTTCAGCAACTGTTGTGGTGCTTTTTCAACTCTTAAGTTCACAAGTAGAATCATTTATTTTAATAATGTCTTTGCTTTAGCTTCTAGTTGAACACTATTTGCAATGTTCCCAAGCCTTGGTAACTACAGCAGCATTACAGCAATGATTTAATTATTTCCTTCTCAGTATTTATTTGAGACAAAATTCCCTGACAAATCTCAGATCCTCTACATCTGTTTTAGAAAAGGAGCCTATGTCATGAGTACTAAGCAGTCAGGTACTCCTACTGAAGTAGTCCCTAACCACTATTCAATCATGTTAGCAAACTATGAACATTTCTGGCCAGACTTATTGCACTACCAGCGAAAAATATCTTTGATGTTCCTTATTCATAGACTTCCCAGTCCCTGTTCTTCATAATGAAATAGAAACAGCCATCATATACTACAGATGTATTTGCAAAGGACTTCTACAAAGTTTTGTCCTATAGCACACAATAATCCTTATCTGAGGACAGATAAGGGATCTGGAATGTACAGAGACTTCTTTATGAGACTTTTTAATATGGAAAAATAATTGGTAAAATGTGCTTTACTGGAACACTTTAATAGAGCTTTTCAGAGAAAAGATTTTTGTTCTGAAAAGTAACAGATCTTTTCTGGGTGACTGAGTTTTCTGACAGTGTCTTCTCCTGCAGGTGGTATAAAGGTCATTTAAATCATGGGATATTCACCTCATGCAACCTGAGCATTGGGGGAGGGAGGAGGTGTTTCAGAACATTGAAAAGGCAGACCCTTTCCTGCCAAACTTTGCTTTTTAGTAAGTCTGAAACTCATGTTTTTCAAGTTATTGGGGTGGAGAGTGTGAACCAAAGCAGCCTCACATGAGCAAAAAACTCCTAACTTGTAGGGGTTGGCCACAGAAAAAAACCAATCTGAAATCCCCCTATATTACTGTTGTTTCTTACCAACTCACAGAATTTGTAAGGTATTTATCTTGAGGACACCCTGCTAACCAGTAGGCACTGAAACATAATGTGACCATGAAAGCAGGAGAAAACGTAGAAGGAAAGGAAAGCAAACCCAGGCTTTTGGTCTCTGTACTTCCTGCCCTCATTAACTACACCATTTTTCCCTACTTGAGGAATGAAACACAAAACAAGGGAGGATTGCCTACGAGGAAAGGGACAAAGTTTCTCTTCGATGCAAAAGATCCACCATTATGATGGAGGAATATACTGTTCAAACAGGTTAGATAGATACACAGACTTCCATAAATTGTAGGACTGAAAATACAGGAGTAGCAGAGCTGCAGCTGTCCTATGGCATGAGAGATTGCCTCATCTTTCAAAACCCTCAAGCCAAGCTTCCGTAAGAAGCAGAAATCCATATTAGGTGGTTAACAATGAAAATATTCATAGCAGAAGATAAGACAATGAACCACAGCAATACTGATGTGTTTTGTGATGGAAGGACACCACCTTTCACACCCTTAAAGTGTATATTAATAGTTTCCAACATCTGTTACCCATCTTCTTGATGGTAGGATATAAAAGGACTGGATTTAGCTTCTTTTTGTACTGGCTAGACCTACATCTCAAGGGCCACTGTGAACTGTGCTCTTGCACTACTTTCACCATAATTATTCTTGGGTATCTCTAATTAAAACCATCTGAGAAAGCTACAGAGTTGAGGCATCTCAGACACAGAGAGTTAAAATAGTGAATATGTAATGTGAGTCAGTGATGACTATGAAATTTTGGCAAACAAATCTGTACCTTTAAATTTTAACCTCTCTTCCCCTTTTTTGCTAATAATTTTTCAACGGTGATCTAATGAGTTAATAATAAAAGAAATATCTTGGTATGGTCTCTTCTTGCCATTCGTACAAATACATCCCAGAACATTAGAATAACTTTCCCATGTCAGCCTTCACGTAATTGTAGAGGGTGCTGACAGTGCTCAGACTTCAAGGTTTGTTAGGAACCAGCAGGACACATGGGGCTGTATTTGGCACCTGAAGATACAGATAGATATTCATTAGAATCCTCATAAGTAACTCTGCTTGACAGCCCACAGTTTCTCATGAATAAATTATCTGATTATCAAAGAAAATCTCAGTAGTTGCTCACCCTTAAGGCATTCCTAAGGTTGCCATTCCAGACATAAAGTCTTGATGTCAGAACACCTTCAGTTGCCTTATACTGTGGAAAAAAAAGAGGTTCTCTACTTGAGAAATGTAATGTTCTGCTGCCAGTTATATACCCAGTCTGAGCTGTTGACAGTTTCCTTTTCCCTTCAGCTTAGGCAACATCTCTGGTCACAGAAAATGAAGCAAAGGCCTCAGGAAAGAAATAGAGAAATTCGTTTTAGGAGAGAAAAAAATGAAACTCTGAGCAACTCTGTGATGGCTGGTCTATTGAAATTTACACAGGATCTTATAAGTCAGATTTATGAGGGATTTTTCTGGGCCAGAATGAATTTCTGAAGAACATCATCTACACAAAGTGAAACAAACGACAGAAAGCAGGGATCATGACTATAAAACACTCAATGTACTTTCTTCCTCTTCTGAAACTACTCTCCAGTCTGGTGATGGTGATCCTTTATCACACAGGAGAGCCATAGAAGTTCTAGTAGGAATAACTGGAGACAACGCAGAGAAAAAATAGGCAGAGATCTGAAACCACAAAAAAAAAAAAAATGGAGCTATAAAATATGGTAGAAAGAAAAACACTGGAAGCAGAAGACTAAGACACATAATTAATTAATAATGCACCATGACATGAAAAGATCTTGGGTTTTAAAAAACAGTGGTAGGTCCATGAGGTTGGGTTTGTGTGCTTACTAAGCATATACAGGAGTGAGAAAGAACTCGCTTAAAGGATACTTGTGTGAATGTGGGGTGTTTCTTGGGGTAGGGAAGTTTCCTTCCTTCAAAATATTTTGTTCCTTCAGTCTTGGATCTAATGAGAACCAAATGATTCCTGGATGTAATTATTTCATAAGATCTGTTGAACAGACATTAGAACTTTCACCTGCTGTAACCTTAGCTCAAAGATGGTTTGCAAGGAGGAGGAAGAGTGCGGCGTCCTAGAGCCTTCTCGACTAAAGTCTTTCAATTTACAGATAATAAATCACTTAAAGCTGAAAACCACATTTAAGTAACACCTCATTCAGCCTTTTTAAAAACATTTTCTCTTGGTCTACCACATATATAAATAGAGTTGAATAAAAATGATTTGTCTTGTTGGTAATGAGACTAAAAGCACCAGTAGCAGAGTAATAATATATGTTTTCAGAAAAATCCTGTTAATGTTCTTTAAAATACTTGCCATCATTTAGACAATGGAAAGCTGTGTCTTTTGTTTGTTATACTGGAGGAGGGAAGTATTAAAGCAGAAAACCGCCTATATTTTTAAAGGACAGATTTATTTGCTAGTAGGGGAAGAGGAATGTGTGTTTGAAAGAGCATGGAGGAACACTTTCAGGAAGGTGCTGCCATCATGGTGAAAGGTGTTGGTGTCCTGCTCACTGGGGAATAGTGATTTAGATATCTCAAGATGAAGGCCTTAATGTTGCAGTGGAACATAGAGGGCTAGGACAGATGCCAGGGGAGAGGGTCCTCTCCTTTTATTTTCTTCCTCTTTTTTTTTTTGTTCTTATTTTATTTTTAAAATTTATTTTTATTTCTGGGGACTGTTCTGCTCTTAATTTTTGTTCCAGCAAAGCTTTCTGGATGTTATGTTCAGAGCCAGACTCACCTTTCCAGAAAAGACTGGGACTAGGGATTTTTAAATTGCAAAACCGTGAGTGCCAAGGAAAAGGAGAGAGATGGTAAATCAGTTACAACTGTGAGAGAGACACAAAGGAAAAGGCTGCCTCTTCCAAGAATGACACAAATCGCTTTGATGGAAGTTTCTGCAGTGGTAAAAGTTTCTTATCTATACCTGATTCCCCTATAAAAACACTTATATTTTAAAAAAACCCTCTGAAAATCTAAAAAAAACAATTAGAGAAAAGAGAGGGAATCATATTATGAGAGAGAAAAGATGGGAAGACTGTTGAGAAGCATCTCTGAGGAAAACCTTTTTTCTGCTATCTCACACTGCAGCTAATTTACTTGATAGTATTTTGGTCACTTTCTTATATAGACATCTCAAAGTTTATTTGCATGAAAATTTCTCTGTATATCCTTAATTAGAACTCATGCCTCAGAGATGCCCTTATGTCTTGTGAATATGTTGAGAAAAAAGTCAAATTATGCTTTCAAATTATCTTGCACAGATTTCTGGTCTTTACAATGAAGAGACCATATTGCAAACCAAAAAAAGTACCACAAAACATCTTTCAGCAAGGATATCTTGCTGCATATGCCTCTAGGGTAAACTGTGGGATGTTGTCGTATCCTAACAGAGTTGAAGAGCCAAAGTATTGCTCAGGCTTTTTTCAGATCGTACGTCTCCCACAGAACTTGCTTCAGAATTTTAAGAAAACAGTCATGGTTATTTTTCCATGTCAGGGCATAATGAGATATGTCACTCAGCCAAGACTTTTAGGAAATGAGACTGAAAAGCAATGAGCCATAGTTAGGACACCAGGCACATTGGCAATGCTCATTAGAAGGAAGTCAGACCTTTTCCTCGTAGATTCAAGGTACCCAAGAGATCAAACCAATATCTTTGCCCAGCTGCCTTCCTTCTGACAGTCCTCAAGCTGCTTCATCGTGCACTAAATCTAACATTAATTGAGTGTAAGTCCATGCAAGAGTGCTAATTAAAACAATGTACCTATCACATACTCTTATGCCTTCCAGGCAGTGAGAACACAAGAGACAGCTGCTGTTCCACGTCAGTGTATGGGAGGATAAGAGGTAATTGACCCTGCAGTTGTTAGGTTAATTCACAAAGGGAAATCTCTTGCACAACTGGTGTTTCATCTGCTCTTGCATTAAAAACAACTGTACCAAAAGCATTCTCTTTATATAAGCTGTTAGTATACAGTCATGAAGACTAATTACTTAAACAAAGACTTCCACAGGCACAGGAAATAAGGAAGTCTTGTGCTCCATATATTTCTGCTGCATGCCTGACTGACTTCAGAGTCAAAAAAAGCACAGGCTCCATTTGAAACTTTTCCTCTGTCTGGGGCCTGCTTAAAAGCTCGTCCCATGAGGGAGATGCATGAACATGAACATCTCCCTTTTACCTCCATTAGGCATTACATATAGTTTTTCTTGCTGTAGCTGGTCATCCATTTTCACAAAACAGGTAGAAGCTTAATTATATTTGGTACTTCTACTCCTCTGTTGAATTCCTTTAATAAAGTATTGGTTTCACTGGGAGGAAGAAGGAAGTGCAAAATTAGGAATACACGTGGACAGGCACACTGTCAGCAAAAGCCTCATGTTGCCCTTGTGAAGTTAAAACAGCCACCTGCAGTGTCAGATACGATAATTTTCTTTACATGCTTGAGACTGTTGACTTTACTCCAAGGGTTCCAAAGAAATTATTTTTTTCTGTAATAAGGAAACCCACAAAATCCTGCAGGAACCCACAAAAACTCAGTTGTATTCAGTGTACAGAAGAAAATGTGGGCCTTTATATGCTGGTTGAGTGGCTTTTAACATCCGTAATTCCTTGGCAGAGGAAGATACGATGTTACATCCCTCAAAGGTTCCCTCTAAGAAGCACAAGATGATTCTCAATTAATGGATGTGTATCTGATGAAGCGGGCCTAATCCAGACTATTTGGATTCAAGCATGAATCTGAACTCCCTAAAGGTGCTCATCCCTCAGCTTTTGGGTTGATTTTTTATAGAGATACAATGACCCACAACATGTATTCATGTAGATCCCAGTCTAAAATTTATGATTAAAAGTGGGTTGAGTTTTCACTTAGTCTTAAAAAAAAAAGTCTTGATCAAATCAAAGTTAGATTTTTCAAAAACTTTTCAGTTTGCTTACGGGAAAAATTCAGAGGAGTTTCTGGAATGTAGATAGGATTGTTTAACAAAATTAATAGATGAGTTGAGCCCAGCCCTTTGGATGAAAATGTCAATCAATGCCTGCTAAAAAAAAGAATGTTTTTCAGTTTTCTCTTAACTGAAAAAAACCCCCAGAACCTCCTCATAATATTATAGGGCTATATGCAAAAGGAACTTCTCATGTAACCCTGCACACCAGCATCTCTTGCCTCTTCTGCACCCTGAAGAGTCAAGAACAGATTTTCATGGAAAAAAATTTTAAACACTCAGGCTTGGGTATGCAAATATTCACAGCTGATGAGTAGTGTATTTTGTCTGAACACTGGACACCTTCTAGAACACCTGAAGTTAATTTGGTTTAGTAATCAAGTAATTGGCAAGGAACATAAATTAATGTTCTGTTCGGGCATTTCCAAAAGAGATGCTCAGTCATACAAACTCATGCAACGATAACCAGCCTTAGTCTGTTGTTCCCCCAAAGGTAGTTTGCACCCCTGTGTTGGAGCATGAAGGGAAGAGAATATCAATTAAACCATCTGTGTGTCAGTAATGCTCTCTGCAGCTGCTGCTCCTTCAGCTGCTGTTACAGCACTTTACTCCTAACTGGGCAGTTGCCTCTCCTGACTGAGTTAAGAGCTCAGTAGCTTCCATGTTAGCTCAACAGATGCTAAGAAAAAGGATTAGGTATTTTTTAACTTCCATGACTCTCATAATTTAACTCAAGATTCATGGCATTAAATGATGTCCCCCCCCGCCCTTTTCTTTGAAGCATGGGATCTCAGATTTACAAGAAATGTCAATTTTCGTCTTCCTAAAATGATGTTTTACTTCACATTTATTTAAAATTTTGGATTTGTAGTGTAAAAGCAGTGTCATTACAATCCACTACATGCTAGAATTTTATTGTTCTTGTTTTATGCTCTAAAAATAAAGTCAAAATAAATGTTACTAAAAATAAAGTTATTATTTAGTGCTATGGTTCTCTTGATGCAGTTCTATACTTACACAAAGGAAGAACAGAGTAGCTTAGCAGGATATGGCTGAATTGCTGTTAGATTAAACTTATTTAATTTAGGCATCAGGAAGCTCTTGAGCCTGAACCCTTGTGTTTTTATGACAGAGCTGAGATATTCTGCCTTCTTCTTGAGTGCCACATGATAGAAACACAAAGGAATAAAAAGATTTCTGGTAAACAAAGGGAGGAAAGGAATCAATCCACTTTGGGCAGATTTCCAGCCTCATTACTGCTAAATAATAGAGTATTTCTTGTATCTTGAACCTAGATAATGTCAACAGCTGCGTTAACATGTGGATTACTTATTCCTGGTTTTCAAAATAGTTGCAGCAAGTGTAAAACAATTTTAAGGTGCCTGTAAACTTACTTGGGAATCTAGTCTGGCATATAGATACTGAAAGAGTAGGAAAGCTAAAGCCACTTAGTTTCCACTATTTTGCAATTGCATTAATTGCTCCTTAGATAGAGCAGAGAGAGGGGCTTGGATCTGCATTCTAAAGGAAAAGAAAACAGAGTGAAAGAGGAGATTCAATCTTGGCATGACTCTATCAGCCCATAAAGTGATATGAAACAGGATAATATGTCAATATACCTTTGAAGTACAAGCAAAAAATAAGCAATCCAAATATTTAGATATGCAGACAGTAAGGGGGAGAAGGAGGCAGGAAAGACATTTTGCTCATAAGAAGAGAAAGTCTGTAGAGATCTATGCCTTTGAGAAACAGCTGTGTGGTCTGATTTCATCTCTTGTTCAAAATAGAAATGGAAGCTTTCCTAAGTACGTGGAGAAGAAGTCATCCAGAGAACTATGTTTTATGACATCCCAAAATAAGCTAGCATGCTGTATGCTACAGAAACGCTCAATGATTTGTCATGGAATTCTCTGCCCCTTTAAAGTAACTACATGAATTGCTCTTTACTCTGTGGACAGTTTTCCAGTTGTCCTTTATGACTTAATATTATTATTTACAGCTGAGGGAAGCCGTTTTCAATGAAGTACTTCTCTGCTCTTCTTTTTTGAGAATATCTCTATGTGAAACAGAGTTGGTTACCCTCTCCTGTTTTTGGTGTTGGGAGATTAATCTGTTAGGACCATAAACCCTGCTGACAGTCCCTACCCAGCCTAAGCCACATGAGTTTCTCATTCACATCTGCCTTATGCCTCAGAGCCTGTATCAAAGCAGTAAAACACATATAAAACAAAAAGATTCCCTGGATGAGATCTGTGAGCCAAAAGAAACTTTTCGGCAAAACTGATTCAATGTTTGGAAAAAGTAAAAGACAAGTCAGCCTGAAGCTAGGGTTATTAAATCTGAGCAAATCCTAGCCTTGCTATAACTAGTTTAACCTTTTAACAAGGGAAAAAACCAAACAAAACAACAAAACAAACAAGCAAACTAGCAAAAATAGTCTGGCCAGTTAAGAACATGGTTTTTCTTCCCAATTAATTCACAGAAAAGCAGTTCAGGTGACTTAAAACTCTTTAAATGACTGCCCAGTTTGTGACAATAGCAAAAAGAGAACCAAAATTTGGTGGAAAGGAGAGGAGGGTCTGTGGAATAACTCATTGAGCAGGGGTGGCTGGAGTTTTCACATGCACACGCTCAGTCTCCAGGGAACCTGACTGGGGTATGGTGGACAGAGGTTCAGAGCCCCTTTCCCCCCAGTGCAATGTATTTTATGTCTTTTACATTTCAGATTTATGTCCAAGACACTTCTTTATAGGCCTTCTTACTGACTGTTGGAATAGTAAATAGCCCAGAAAGAGGAAGCAGATTCTACTGTCTTAACAGATACTCAGGATGGGGGTAATTGTAGCTCTGATTAGATAGAGAGGTGTTTGTTTCTAGCATCCTGGTTGAATACATATAAATCTACTCAAGGTGTTCCTTCTATATAAAATTACTGGAAAAAAACCATAAAATAGTTCTGCTGTACTTTTATTTCTGGTTGACTTAAACCAATTTCACAGTGTTTATTCATGGTTTCATCACCAAACAGAAATATCAGCTACTTGTAATCCTTGGTCTTTGCTGAGAGTTTAACCAGAGTTGCTGATCTTAAGAGAAAAGCTTTTCTCTTTGTAAGGCCATACCTGTATGCAGGAAAGACCTTGTCTTTAGTTACTTATCTGTCAGCAGCCTACATAGATTATGTGACTGCCAAGGCTGGTGTGAACAATGCTTAAATGTTTTTCCTTTGCTACAGGTTTCAGAAGTGTACTTCAATTAGTTAAACTGAGAGATTACTTTAAAAATAATTTTTAGAATGTTTATTTACTTATTTATTTTAGTAAAAGGTGGCCCATGTTTTAAAGACTCTTGTTTTGTACTGTGGGCTTAGATTTTGGGAAATGTTTGGAATATGACATGATTTGTGCAATTCATAGTTCTTAAAAGCTCATTTGCCACAAGGTGGCAAACTATGTCTGCAGATCCAAATTGCAAACAAGATTGTAGAGGTGTCAAGACAACTCAGAAAGTCTTTATTTCCTGTGCCCAAATAGAAAACAGTATCACATCAATACCTGATGTATTGGTACCACGAGTGGGAAGGAGGAAATTTTGTTCTTAAGAAGCAAGACAACATGCAGAGGGGGGAAAGAGGGTTCATCATGTTGATGATTTTAACTTGCCACTTAACTCACAGAATGGACATTTAAACAAACCTTCCAGGTTTTCCTGAGACAATACTCTAAATTTCACCAGAAAAAAAAAAAAAAAAAAAGAAGAGTCTATGAAGCAGCTGCTGTACTCATGAATAACAAGTAACATAATTATAGGGCTTGGTTTGGTGGAACTAATTTCTACACTGAGGTCAAAATTTTTCTACCTAATAGGACATTTTGAATGATTTTTCATGGGGCTGGACTTGCACGACATACAAAAGCACAGAAAGAATATTTGTTAAAATCCCTTTTAAAAGAAAGAATCAGAAGAGAATTCCATAGCTAGATGATTCTAAATATGCATGTTGCAAAGATAAGTGTACAGTTAGAAGTTAATTTTATTTTTGTATGTGCATTAAATAGAATAGGTAGAAGGTAGTTGGTACTATTATTAAAGTAGCAAGGAGAAAAAAAACCGAAGAAAGCAACAATAGAAAGCAAACTTTTTTGTCCTTAACAAAAGGCTTTTGCAACAACAAGTGTGTCATAAGTGTGGTGAAATCAGTAAGAAAGGAAGAATTCTGGACATTTCTGACTTTTATTACTTCATTGTAGCTGCATTAAGTAGTAGTCTAGTGCTTGATAAGTTTCTGATTGTAACGATTTAGATTAACTCATGCAACTGTAAATAGCAATGCAGAAAAGCCACTGTTCTGAAGCAAAGAACAAGTGCAGTTTGGACAAAGGTTTTTGGTATTTTATCAAGGTATAACTAAAATTCATGAAGGGGCCTGTTGGGTGTTTAAAGACAACAAGCCAAAGCAAAAGGAAAAAAAGAAAAGAAAAAGGCAGCAAATTTTCAGTGTGTAGGAAGGAAAAAATTGTCTCTTTTGTCTCTTTGAGCCCAAATTGTAGGTGAGGGTCTTACAGTACTTCTTAAGAGGTGCTGAAGGAAAAGACTGAGATAATTATTCCTTCCCCTCCAGAGAGTCTGCATTTAGTTTTTTCCTATCAGGTCCACTCACATTGTGTGAAAATGCTTTTTGAGCAATTCAGAGTGAACACTTACAGGACCAAACCCTGAGTTGGCAGGAATTATGTAAGGCTGCCCTCTCCATATGGAGGTAAGTGACAGAGCTGCTCTAATGGCTCTACAAATGATCCATGCAGAAAGAGTCTTTAAAGAGTTGTTGACAGTTAGTGGATCTCTCCTTCTCATTTTTGAGGCATTGCAGTGCTAATGGATAAAACAGGAGAAAGAAAAAAAATCTGCACATCTGTATCCATGTATCCATTCTTTATCTGCCGTGTCCAAAGCTCCATAAAATGTACAGAACCTCACTGGCAATAAGGAGTTAATGTCTAGGATGAAATCCAGCTTTGGGTCTCTCAGACTTTCCTCCTAAAACAAGAATGAAAACTTTAAAATATTGAGATCAGCAGTGGATTAGTGTCATCATGCTTTGATAAAGGTTCCCAATCCTCCGTGGAAAGACAGGTTGGGTTTACTATATGAATGTATTTTTTTTACCCTGTGACACATTTTCAGATTGAAATACGTAAAAGTTTTGCCTCTGCATCTGGAGTTTGGTGGCTAAAGAAAAAGTTTGTGTCCTAGTAGCTGACAGATTCTGAGTTACTGCTCTGAACAGCTGTGTGACACATCTGCAAACAAGGACAGCTGAGTGCAGGAATCCTTCCCTGCCGATGAGTAGCTCAGTGGTGCCAGCAGGCACAGATTGCTGTGACTGACTATAATTCCAATAAAGTTGATAAAGTCTGATAAAGGACAGAAACTCTGCTCAGAGAGATCAGTAAGGCATCAACGCAGAGCATGGAGCACATGGCTGGAATGTGAATATCTATAAATATGAATTGCAGAAATCGAGTTGTCAGGTAACAAATAGCTATATTAGAGGGAATGCAATGTCCTGGTCAACTGCAGATCGAAGTTTTCCACTTGCATGTTCACTGGACTCACACAACCAGTGATGTGACCTGGCTTTAGATTCAGGAGGTTCAGCTTGTGATCCAGGTGCAGCAAGCACTAAGCAGCAGCTGTTGCCATTAACCTGTGAGAGAACACATAGTGCAATAAATTCTGCATAAAAAGGAGGTGGAAACAAAGAAGAGGGGTTGCTATGTTAATAATCAGTTATTAATCAATTATTCGGAAGAAAAACACCAGCAGGAAAAGGTATAAAGTCTGAGGAAAAGAGATAGATTCAGATGATGATTGGCAATACTGAGGATCAGTTTATTTAAAAAACAGCAGAACTTAGCACTTCTGCACTTCCTTGGTGCCAGTATGACCAGCAGACACTCCTCATGTGACTGTACTGCTGTGTGTGAAAATATTTTATGTTCTATTCTGCCACATATCACCACCTATCCCAAGCCAAGCCATAGCTTTTCCTCACAATGTATTTGTTCTAGCCTATGCCTATATGCACTAGCTAGTTAATTATTGTGGTGTGTCTCTAAGTGCTGTGCCTGATTCTACTCTCAAGTCTCCACACTTGACAAAAGAAGCCAAAATGAAAGTGATCCAAAGATTTGGGATCTGTAAATGAGATTTGGAAGTTAAGACATACACAAAAAATGACTGTGATCTTGACTGAGTTATACACACAGACAGATGTTTTGAGCCCTTGCTTCTTCTAAATCTTCAGGTTTGCTTTTCTTTAGTTTTAGTTACTCTCTATTTGTTTCCTTTTGCTGCATATATATATATTTTGATAGATATAAGGTTATGTCTTTTCAATTCTATTTCTCTCTGATTACTGTCAGAGAGATTTTCTTGGACAGCCTGTGAAGTTTGTCTTTTTGTACAAATATGAATTAATGTTTAAATATATCACTGCTGACTGCATTGTTTTCATGAAACTTGTTTAATTAAGACCTACACCTCCCAGTCACACCACACTCATGAGTTTACTCTGGATTTACCCCATCAAGGTATAAAGGCTAATACAGACCAACATCCACGTGACTGACAGTGAGGTTCAAATTGCAGTTATAAAATGCTTGATGTTCCATCTTGCTCCCACTGGTTTTGTCATCTTCAAATGTTATTGTTACCAAAAGGCATTAAGCTGAGGCTTCAAAATTTTTACAAGTTATTCTTTCATTTCAGCTGACTTATGCCAAATAACTGTCCCAGAGCAAACACATGTTGAAAGAGGAGAATGTGTGCTGGGAGGAAGATCTGACTCATGTTAGGTTCATTGTGGGCAGAGACCCATCAATCAGACACAGCCCTTGAATAGCCCTTCAAAGTAGATAAAGTACCAGACACACCCAAGACCTGCACTTCCAGCACAGAATTTCTTTTCCTATAGAATATAAAATAGTGTACATATCTGTAGAAAAAAAAAAAGTTCAGAGTTGCATGTTAAGATTCTAACATTGAGAGAAATGAGAAATGTGATTTTGATCTTGTGTTGATTTGTAAGCAAGAATTTCCTATGGAACCTTACTAAATTCAAGTGCGAAGGTCAAACAGCAGAATGAATTCATATTTTCTGTTTATAGCTGCAGTTTAGCCAAGAAATACATCTATTAGAGCATATACTGTATAATTTCTAGCATAAAGATTTCCATCTGAGCCGTTATTAGAATCTTTTTTTTCTTTTTCTATTATTTGTTTTTCTGTGCAGTAAATTTCCCTGTATATCTATAACATGAATGTGCTATTAGTTGTGCTTCCATAATCATAATATCCTGTTCTCACCGACTGTTTTCCCTTGTTAAAGCTACACAGAGAAACTTAAAGAAGGTACCACAATTGATGTCCTTTTTGCATGGATGAAGAACTTTGTCTTCATGTATTTGGAAATATTTCTTCAGAAATACATCTTACACATATGAGCTCATTTTCCTCTCTGCTCTTCACAGTTGGTCTGCCCAGTCCATTGATCAAAAGAATGTAATACGTTCTATTACAGCAACTGGTCCAGCTGTGGGGAAATGAGTAAATAGATCAGAGAAATCTTTGTTTAGGTTGACAGTGAATAACCTGACTGAATAAATCTGATGTTTATGTAGAGGAGTTTGTTTTGCATTTAGCGGAATTTACATAACAAGATTATAATTTATTGTAAATTCCCATACCCACAACTTCAGAAAGAATCAGAGCCTGGAATAAAGTGTAAGTCAATGCACAAGTAGACAACTACTAAAATATCTTCAGGCCTTTGGCCCCTGAATAATATTTAATGTTTGTGAGGTATGAGTACCCAAGTCCCATTTTCAGAACAGGCTGAGATCACTTAGGTTATTTTGCTGGGTAATATATAGTAAAACTTGGAGTTATTTCCATATGCTTGAAGATTGAATTTGATCCTTCACCTCAAAACTACTTGAAAATTCTTTCTTGGGGATGATTTTTAGGGAATAAGTGATTAATAAATCAAAATGCTAAGTACTACCAGCTCCTACAAAGGTTAGAAGTGCCTCAGTTCTGTACCTCCTAACCAAGAGTGTCAATTATTTCACTTCTAAGCTTCTGCTTTATTTCTGTGTTTTAAACAATACTAGACTTTTATTGCTTTTGGCGAGCAGTGAACACGTCTTTGATATAACACAGTCCATAATTTTGCACACAAAAGGGATTTTGACACGAAAATTGTAATAGCTTTGGATCAGTCTTCAGGAAAACCAGAGGAGTATTAGGCTTTTATTTTTTGTTTTCTCTACCAATTATATATCCAAATTCTTCTGTGAAGAATGTCTTGACAGAATAGATAAGAAAGATTCATTCTCCCTATAGTGGTAGAAGATTATAAAATACCTTAGTAATAGAGTTTAAAACCACAAAAATATTTCCTTTGTTAGCAGTTGATTGCCTTGTTTTCTCTTTCATTCACGAACTGATGATCTTCAAGAAACAGATATTTTTGAGGAATGTGGAAGAAAAATCAAATCCTCTTGAAAATTCTGCAGAGCCAGCTGCTAACAAAGTTCAGGCACTGAAGGGTAGCCCGTTCTGAACTGTGGCCCAAGATTCACTGTTCTGTGGTCTGGAGCTCATGATCCAATTAGTGTTTAGGAGCTTTTTAAATAATATTTTCAGTTAAGGGACCAGATAAGATAATGTAATGATGTATGGGAAAAAAAGCTTTGGTTGAAAATCCATTGATTTAACATTTGGTTAACTGATGTTTTGAAGCACATCTTAGTCTTTTTCTAATCTATTAGATTACAGAGCTTTATTTTATTACAATAGGGACTCTAGTAATTCCACTGCTCTGCAGTTAGTCTTATAAATAAGATCAAAAACCTATTTTGTTTATTATGATATAATTGATATAAATAGACAGGACTCTTGTCCTATAAAATTTAAAATAGGAGATTAAAAATATTTTTAATGCAATATTGAAGAATATGTGTTCTGATGTACAGACAAACCATGCACAACTACCTTGCAATTACTGAGGGCTAAGGCTGTATTCATGATTGGGCACTGCACCAAAGTAATTTTAAGTGTCCGTATCAAGGAGCACTGGTTGGTGACTTTAGTTTGGGACATATCTGTCCTTCAGCATGTTTGTGATTCCAAATGGAACCAAAAGATATTATGGCGTAGAGAGAAATTTGTCAAGCCTGTCCTATTTAATATAGTTCAGAAAATTTTGTTTCTATGCATTACCCCAGACTAGATCAGTGAAATAAGAACAAAGAGGAAAACTAAACTGCAGAAAAGGCAGCCCTGCTTCTGAAGAAAGAAACAGATCATCCCTCAGCAGAAATGCTGGAGAGAATGTTTTGTGGAACGAATCTCATATTGATCCTTGCTGTAGAAAGAAGACTGTTGCTGCATCCTTCCCTTAAACAAAGCTGAGGGTGCTTAAAGAGCTGCTCACCAAAGGGACTGATCAGCTGAGGAAAGACAGGTGACAGATGGCTGAGAAATAGAAACATGGTGAGGAGCTGTATGCGGTTCCACCTCCCCCAAGCAGTCTGAAGACATGTTCTGTTAGGTCTGTCACTTGTTCAGACATCTCTGGTAGCAGGACATTGGTCAGATATTGTATCAGGTCAGAATTCCAGTGGAGATCGGAAATGTGTACCCATAGGGACTGGAGAGGTGTAGCTGGGCAGAGAGAGAAATTATGTAAACCTGAAATGGGGTCAGCATGAAACAGCTGTCAGAATGAACACGTTCCAAAATTACTCCTGTTTCACTTGCATATGTTTAAAACAGAAATAAATATATTTTAAAATATGTTGTCTCAAGTGGTTTAGGGAGGGAAGTGGCAGAAAAGGGCAACCAATATTATATCCTTCAGATTAATATCAGGTACATCAGCTTAGGGATAAGCATAGTCACATACCTTAATTGGTTTCATGCTTGTTGAAGCATGTGTCTTGTGACTTCCCTGCTTGAAGGAATTGGACACTTGTTTTGAAGTCACATGGTCATTTACATCTTCTTTATGATTCAAGCCTGCAAATATTATGTTGCCATGGATGCTGGCCTCAATACTCCAGGAGTTTTTCAGTACAATTTCAAAAAAAATCCTGAAAGATAAGTGTTTATTTATTATTTTTCCTAAAAGGGGAATCTGTCTGTGGCAGGTACAGACCTGGTCACTCAGCTGTTTTCTCCAGCAACAGGAGCAGTGCTGTTCCGTTGATATGAGGTGTAAATTCCACAGAGGTGTGGCTCAGGAATAACATCTGGTTTTCAAAAGCTCAGGTCAGTAAAGGGAAACAAATTAAGTATGCTAAGCCTCTGTTTAAAGGATTTAATATATTAGTAAAACAACAACAAAAAAAAAAGAAGATGGAAGGAGAAGCAGCAAGCCACCCAGCTCTGTGTAAACAGAGAAACTAGGCTTAGATGCTGAAAAGATATGCAGAAACACAGACTTTTCAAAATCTTCGTCTATATTTCAAAGACAGAAGAAGGTGAAGGGCCATATCCAAATTCCGGTGAGGTCATTGGAAAGTCTTGTGTTTACTTTGATGAGGTTGGATCTAGCCTTAAAAACCAAGCTGGTTTCCTCATATTACGTGACGAATGTTGCTCAAGAGAAAGGAGAAGTACAGATAGACTGAGGTGTGTAGGCTATCCTTGGCCAGCTGGCACGGAATATGTGGCTGATGATCATCCTTTGCAGATGGTTGGTTTGGATGTCTGAAAGTTATTAGATTTCCACTAGCTCACAAAAAATCAAAAGATATCTGAGATACGGTTTGGGGCCAGTCAGACTGATGTTCCTGGATCATTGTGGTTCTTGTCCAAGGCATTAGAGAATTTGTCCTTTGAAATATTCTGGAAAATAAAGGCTTTTTCCTCCAGAAAGAATCCAAAACAAGAGTGATCTTTCTAACCTGCTGCATTTTCCCCAGAGGTATTCTGACCTAAATCTCATCCTCTGGCTCAGGGCTTAGCTAAGATGCTTAGTTAGACTTCTGGAAACCACTTACACCTTCTCTGCCTACACTGATTATGCAAGTGTCCCAAAAAGTTACCACTGGGTTCTGGAGGCTTTATGAGCCAGCTGTTGCTGGTGTTTGGCCCTCCCAAGTCTGGTATGACCTGCCTCTCCCTCTGATGGAAAGCTGCTTCCTCTCATCCTGGTTTCTGACTCAACTCCACCCGCTTCTGCACAACCTTTCCTTTTCTGTGAGCAAAGCAATCCACTTAATGCTTGTTCTGTTGAACAATAGAGTCAGTTTGCCACAGCAAATAAAGATTGTTAAAGAAAACCAAAAAACCAAAAAGAAAAAAAACCCCAAACTTTTTAAATATATCTGCCCACTATAAGAATAATAGTAAGTTACCTAGTGTCTTTCCTATTGCTGAGCCAAGCATGAAAAAGCTTGACATTCTTTCACAGTTGAAAGATGTAATGAAAAAGAGATCATTTTCTCTTTATTTAGGGTTGCATTTTCCCTGGGTAATCTCCAGTTCATCAAAATAGGGTGTTTCTGTTTTCTAACATGAGCCATCTGATGAATAGAAGGACCATGACCATGGTCAGGACTAATTGACAGAAAAGCAGATAGTTTTGAAAAAGTTATAAAATGGAAGAAGAGTCTCTGGTTAATAGGCAAGAGGAGTTCTAGCAAAGGAAATGGAGAAAATAGAGGAATAGTTGAAAAATATGTTTAAGATCTTACAAGAAGGGTGGGGTTGGGCGAACTGGTGGGAGAAAAATCTTGTTATCAGCCAAAAAGAAAACTTTGAAGTTACCTTCAAAAGCTGTTTTCAGTATTTCCTTTTTCTTACTATCAGCAAGTCTTGGTGGAAAAGAAACATGAACTTTTTAATTGGGAGAGAGTAAAATAGATAGCTTGGTATCATTTGTACAAAAGATGACTGCAGTGTAAAACTGTTACAGGCAACAGCAAGGCTAATGTCTTTAAGCCAGCTAAATCGTGAAATGTTTATCTAACTTTCAAGACCCCCACAACTATCATCATTTCTTTTTGTGATTTCTCTCTTACCATTCCTTTTCCTTAGATGTCCTGTTGATATCTCAGGGTTGACTTTAATGTCCTCCCAAAGGAAATAGCTGAAAGATCCAATATGGTTTCTTCTTTAGAAGCCAAGAATGTTTTAGCCCTTTCAACATTTTTTGCATGGAAATAGGAATAAATGACACATGGAGACTGCTTCATATCACTGTTAACAATTTGACATTATTTTCCTGAAATACTTTATTTATATAAGAATGAAGTTTTAAATAAAGATATATCTCTTATAAAGGGTATTTATATGTGATAGTCACTGTTTGCCAACAGCTGTAGATTGTGAACCATGGAAAATATTTAGATCATTCTACTACAGCTATAGGTATTATTTGGTTTCTCTAAGCTTGCTTTGCATCTGACTGGCAAATTTCCAATCTGTTTTTGAAACCAGAAGCCTAGTAAAAAGTATAAAGAACACTGGTTTAACTGCACTTCTTTCTGATACTGTAGGGGCAGTTACACACACTGATGTTAAGAAACAGTGGAGCAGATACACAAGAGAATGTTGGTGACAAAACAGGTAAGAAGTTTGCTTTCCTGATCAATCCCTCAGCAGTCAGTAATACACCCAGGGGACAGGTTCACTACATGTGAATTTGATCAAGCTGCTGTTAAAGTTGGATTCTGGACAAAGTGAACTGCCTGTTGAGTGAACTGATCGACATCAAAGAGGAGCTTACACATTACCCTGTTTTCTCAGCTCTACCCAATCTCTTTGTTCTGAGCCATGGCCTTATTTACATGTATTCAAAACCAAATGGAAAATAAAATTGCCAGCAACAAAACTGAAGTGTTTTTCCCTGTTAAAATGTATAAAAATAGCTGGTTTATTTCTTTTCTGAAATCTTCTGCCCATTATATTACATCTCAAAGTGCTAATTTCTTTTTACTTTTTTTATTGCTGTTTTCTTTCCCTCTCATTTTACCAGCAGAGTATTGAACTGCTTGGACTTGGATAAAGACCATTCCAAGACAGCCGAAATCCCTGTCATGGTGCCATGTTTTGCTAATAACTAGTTACTAATATTAACAGATGTGCTGATCAGAGCACTGTGTGCTGCAAGCTATCTTCAAGAAGCAGAGCAAATCACTGCAACCTGAGTTTCATATATGTAAAAGCAAACATTTGCAAAGGTCTAAGATGGTTGTTTTAGTCCTGTTGCTCTCACTGTGGTGCATGTAAAGCAGATCTCTTCTGAAAGGTCAGTGTTTTTACTGGCATTATAAAGATCCATCTTTCTAGGGCCCTAGTGTTAAGGTTCCTTGTGCTGTAGTAAATTTAGCCTTTGCTGACTTTTTGTCAAATTTAGGGAGAACTTGTTGTGGCTTAGGAACTGTGGGAAGGCATGAGATGCTTTCAGTAATTAACTGCTTCAGCCCTTCTCTTTGCTTGCCATGTCCTGAATGTGCAAAACAACCACGTGTAGGTTTCAGAGCCAGTCAAGGCAGCAGCAACCTGCTTTTGTCTCTCCAGACCCTCAGGGTTGTGCTGGGCTGGTTCTTAGCCTCTTATTATCTGTGAGTGAGAGGACTCCTGTCTGTGGATAGGAAAGCTGGATTTTTAGAATAACATTGAAGTTAACTCTGAATGGAATTGCTTTATATGGCTTTTGTGGTGATTTGTTAAGCTAAGGGCTCTTTTCTGATGGGAAATGTGCTTCATGATCTGCTCTAAGATGTTGTGGTTATTTTAGTTATGCAGCACCACAGCCAACTATTATAGCAAACTTCTGAGTTTTAACAGTGATTATGCTGATGCCTAACAGCTTTGTATTGCCCCTCCAGCCCACTGTTGTAGGTGATTGTATAAGAATTAGATAAAAGAATGTAAATACAAGGCAGAAACCTTTTGAAACATTGCACTGGAATGCGTTCTTGCACCTTGGGTACTAAAAATAATTTTCATTTATAAATCCACCTGTGTGGTACCCCACTACACCCATCATCTTTTGTGTTTTGGGGGGGGATCAAAACTCAGTGACCTGGGAGTGGAATGATCAGAAGCAAAATGAAGAGTCAGGCTCAGCTGTGAGAAAAGGTGGAAGAATATAAGACTTTGTCACTGAGCACACAGAAGAGACACAGGTGCTTTAATTCCTTTCAGTTCCTCTCATTTCAGGGGAACAAGAAGCAGTAGAAATGTATGAGAAATACACAGGAAGATGCTTTTACTTTAGACATTGATTCCTTGAGAATTCAGGTATGGATTTTGAAGGCATTCAACATAATAATAAAAAATTGTATTATTTTTATACACATACACGTTTGATTTTGAAATCTCACTAGGTGATTGGTCACACAAATATCTTGAAATTCAGTGAGTTCCTAATAGGTGAGTCCAAGTTTACATGGGAAATATCAAGACTGAAAGAAATATCAGATTTTGAAACTTCCTTTTCTATCTTTTGAGGGCACATCCTTTTTCTTTTTTTTTTTCCTGTTGTAACTACATACAAGGGCACTAAAAGGAATTAGCTAAAAGGAATGCAATAATGCACTTGAATAAGTTGAAATTCTCTCGCTTATTAACAGGAAAAATATTAAAATTCCTGTGTACATTTCTAGAGTACTTATTAGATTTCAGAGTTAGGACACCAATGGTTAAGTTAACACAGCCTAGCTAAATTAATAAATCCTTCTACTTGTATCATGATGATGATTAAACTGTATTTTATGTACATTTCCAGGACAATTTGGCATGGGGTGACTCTGCCTCCCTGTTTGCATCTTCAAAATGGCTATATCTGACTCAGTGCGTACTTTAATGCTGTTCGGAAATCAACCAGCACATGATGTAGTTGTTACTGTCACAGACTGAAAATTAAATAGAGACAGAAATCAAGGAAGTAGCCCTGCTTAAGCTGAAGGCTTTTAATATAATTGAGCTTTCTGGTATTCACAAGATACTTTATTATCTTGCAATATGTTGGGTTATTACTGGCAAGCCACAGTGCTCAGTCCTTCATTTGGACGTGCTGAACATCAAATCCTTAATTGACTCAATCCAAAGACTGGATTTATAGCTGAGGTGAAAATGACTTCTTAAGTTTCCTAAGGCTAAATTCAGCACAGCCAGATTTCAGTGCTTAGCAGCCGGTGCAGGGTGAGCAGCTCTGGGTTTCCTCAGTACATAAAAAAGAGAAGTGCCTGGAGGCTTAGTACGGATCTTTGGTGAGCTGTTTTAAGGCTCAGGTCTGGACAAAGACCTCAACAGGACCACACTCCTGAGACAGTTGCCTGAAAATAGGTAAAAAGAAACTGATTCTTTTACACTATTACTTAAAAGTAAATCCTTCAGAAGTTTTCCAGTGCAGTTTTAAATAAATCAAGTCATTGTCCATCCATCACATTCCTTCAGATGACTTTTTACAGTTAGATCAGTATTTTCCTAGATGTGGAAATAGTTATTTGCTAGAAATACTTTTCTGTGTACATTCTCTTTTATGTGGAGGTGTCTGTAACTATATGCCACCATTCACTTCATATAGTTTATTCCACATGTAGAAATGAATATATAGGAACCAGAGTTTGGTCTTAGGTAGAAGAGCTTGAGGACAACTTCTTCAGTTTCAGAATAGCTTTCCCTTTCAGCAGTTTTTACTGTTCATGCCTGTATATATGCATAAACATACACACACACACACACATGTACGTTCATGTACAGACATAATTCAGTGCAGAATGCCTAATTTCTCTTTGTTTTCTCTACATTGTACAGCTCTAGCCTTAGAATTCAGTTTAGCAGCTCTTTATGAGAGTCCTGTGATAATACAAAGCAGTGAAAACATTCATGAAACTCTTTTTAAGGAAAAAAACCTGAATTGTTCATAATGAAATGGAAAGCGAACTTAAACTTATAAATGCCAGCTTGCTGAGATGTACCTGATGTTGTCTAAAGAGCTTAGATTGAAATTATATATTTGTGTAGTTAATTAAAACCATAGGTGGGACTTCTGCTATATTTTGTGATACATAAGGTTTTATTTTTTAAGTTTGCATGCTGGAATTTGGCTAAATAAGTGAAATAGTAGGATGATCAACTTAGGCTACAAGCCTGTGTGGCAGAAGAAATGGTGCCTAAATAGGTTCAGTTCAACAACAGGCTTAAAAGCTTTGGCCTCCATCTGGCATCTTTCCATTCTCAGAGCTATGTCTTGGCCTCTTACAATATTTGGGGATAAAGGCAAATTGCTTCCCACCTGGCCTTTGGCTGGGTCACGTCTTCATTTTTTGCTAAAGATGAGTTACCCTTAGTGGTGTTAAGGAAACCCATGAAAAACACAAATTCATTTTTAAGTTTAGGATTCAAATCAGTATTGGTAAAATACAAAGTTTTGCTTGGTGGTGAATAATTAAAGTATTTGATGTTTCTGTGTTGGACAGTGAAATAGTAGATTTTGTCAAAGAACATGTACTCCCAAGATGGCAGGACTTGCTTGCTGTTTATATGTTATTAATCATCAATCTTATCATCAATGCATGTGTTTTCAGTTTAACAGTGCGAGTAGAATGATGTTTAAGGACATCATTCTGCTTGTCTTACTTAGGGAAAACTTTGTTCTTTCTACTTTACTGATCAATTTGGATGAAAATTGCAGGTTTTTGTACATTCAAATATTTTTCTGACTTAATGTTCTACAATTAGAAATAGTTTACATGACAATAACTGAAATAAAATAAAAGTTCTTGGTTGTTTTATGTTGCTTATTTCAAGGTTGTTTGAATTGGATCTTCCACATGTGGCAGGCTCTTTGCCTTCATACATCTAGTGTGATTCAATTACTTTTATTGGGAAAGTGGCACCATTTTAAGCACTGCAGGACAATTTACTAACCTGCACATGCTACTCCAGAAGGCTGCATATCTGTCAGAAGTTCTTTTCTATAACCATTTATCCTTTGGAAATAAATATCTCCAGTACCATGAGATTGGTGTTGGGTACCTGTGTTTGGCAACTAAATGGAGACTTGCTCCAGATGCAGAACCCACTAATTAATTAATCTTGTGTGTTTTATCCACACAGAAGAGGATCAGAGGCACTCAGAATAAGAACCTAGAGGCACTTTCCTTAAGCCCAAAACATGATTTAGGAAGTCCAGCTTTGGCAAAAAAAGGATTTGCCTGAGTTCATCTGTTTATACCTTCGTGCCCTCCTATGACAAAGTTTTTTAGAGAGGCCTTCCTTGGCCTACAAATAAATCAGCATAAAGATTTTCAGCAGATCCATTTAGGGGAATAAATAGAAGTTATGTGGCATAGAAATTACCTGAACATACCCCAAACAGAGTGAAGCAGATCTGACCCTGATTTGTCAGTATTTCCTGTCCACAGTGAGTGTATGGAAGGCTGTTTCTTTCAAATGACCAAACTGCTGTCTGGATCCTGAACATTGCGTGTTACATTTTGGTACTTCAGTGTCCACAGCTAAAGTCCTTAGACGCCTGAAGACTTCTGCTGAGCACGTGTTCTCAGTGCCTGAAGTATGAAGTTTTTTGCCTCTTATCGAGGTCCTGTCATGTTCTCAAGAGAGGCAGTGGAGCACACTTACCTTGTTCTCTGGCTGCACTGAGGTTTCTCAGAGCACACTCAGTCTCCTTTTCCTCTCCCCTCCCCGCGCGATTGACCAGGGTAAGGAAGAGGAGCTCTGCTTTTCCTCAGGAGCCTTGCACTGAAGCACACCCTGCTTGACTTCAAAGACCTTCACTGCCCCATATTTACCACATTCCAGAAAAGTGCCAGAATTTTCTGGGCTAGAAGCCCTCTAAATCCTTCCTGTGCTGGCTTTCATATTTTACATAAAATGATTAAATATGCATTGGAGCAGAGCCTGGAGTCAGAGTTTTGGGCTTGTTTTACCTGTGTGCTGCAGAATCCTGGGCTTGTTCTCTGACTTTCTCTATTGTTCGCTCTTTCTTCTCATTCATACAAAATTAGGCTGTGCAAAGTGGGTGATCATTCATAGGAGAAGCTGGAAAACATCAGTACCAAAATACTTTATATCTTCCAACTAGGATCCCATTAAACATGTGGACTCGAGCCCCTGCAAAGAAAAAATAGCTCTAAACAGACTGGGAGAATCAGTTACCCTTGTGTTAAAATAAACCACAGCAAGCTTTCTGATACAACGAAAAATCTATTACTAATGGGAGGCTGCAATGTCTAGATAACAGACAGTAGGGATAATATAATTTTAACATATCAGGCATAAATCCAGATGAAGACATAGCTGAAATGTGGGAAATCAAGTGCAGACATCTGCATGGTTTGTGAAGAGATGCTGGGGTAAATTTAGGTTTATTTATACTCCTCTTAGTGCTGGCAATGCCATTGGGTTAGTCCATCCAGAACCATGAAGCCTCTGCACTTTCCTTACTGTGTTTTGAGAGAGCTGAGGTTCCTTCACATGTCCAGTTTGTGCCTTATAGGGCTTTTTAACTCAGACTCAGCACAAGTCATTCATTTGTGTACTAAGTCTGGTCAGAAGTTTCTGGAGCAGAATAGTTACTATGGAGAGGTTGTCCATGAAGTAATAAAGCTTTTTTATGATGACCTAATCTGGCTTTCTATTGAGACAGCCTCTGTCTCTGCATCCAGGACATAGTTGATCCAGCACCCACCCAAGCAGACTACAGAAAACTGAAAGCTGACTACAGGCAAGCTGAGACGTAACACACAGGGTAAAGGGATGCAATGGTTCACTTGAGAGAAATGGTTGTATATGAAGAGTGGCAGAGAGGATGGTGATACTCACATTCTACAGTCTGGAGTCATGTGAAATCCTGCATATAATTCTAGCTGTAGATGTTATCACTAATTTAGAATGCAATCTGTCCTGCTCAAAAGACAGATTCTCTGAAACGGTGAACAATGAGCAGACTTCACTTCACGTGAGAGTCAATAGAGACAAAGGAGCTGTTCTACCTACCTCTTAATTTTGGGAGTCAGTGTGAAACAAAGAAAAGGAGTTCTAAATCCTGCCCTGCCCTAAATCACAGCTCCTCTGTTGAGTTGTGCTGTCATGCATTGCATACTAAGGTTTTGTTTGGTGCAACCAAATCAAGTATTTTCTCTGATTATTCTTTCCTATAGTGTTCATTTTTTTCCAGTGCAAGAAAAATAACTGTAGACATTAAGACAGTGATGTTGTTGTGTAGCAGCAATTTTTCAGTAATGCATAAATTTAAAAACCCTAATTCCTGCTCAGTAATTTCCAGCTCAGGATGTGTGTGGTAGTATTCCCAGGCACAAAGTTCATCTGCGGTTTCCTTAATAAAAAATATGAACTGCTGTTTATGAAGAGAAACTTGAGAGAACTCCTAGGTTGTGAGGCTGCAAGAACCCAATCCTCTTTAAAATGCAGGGGGGTGGGTGCCTAAGTCCCTTGGGGTCTCTTGGTCTAAGAGGCACCCATATCCCACGCATTAATCCCCTCTCCACATCCTGGCAGTGCAGACCTTGCCTGAGCAGAGTGTGATGGTCATATATCCTGCTTGAAAGAACGCTTATTGCAGCCAGATAAGGAATATTCCTTTGGCCCTGATTCAGATGGAATTGAAAAGTATGATTTTTCTTGGAAGAAAACTGAATCCCTTAACTGTTTTCTCCTGCCGCTACAGCACAGCTACTGATTTACAGCAGCATGAGGTCTACTTTTCCATCTACATAATATTTGGAGAAAGCTTATGGCAACATAACGTGTAAATGAGTATAAGCAGAGAGTGTTTGCTTTTCCTTCCTGCTTGTCTGTACAAAGATGATCTTGACAGTATCTGTTTTGTGTTGGACGCTGCACACCAGGGGTTCTTTACACTGATGTTTGCACTGCAGGTGACAGCTCCTATTTGCCTACTGGGAATAAACCTTACAGTTTGCACCATCTGGGAGCAAGAAAACACAGCAAATCCAATCTCCCCTGAAGTAAAGCAGGCACCTGAATTGGTACCATCAGCATACTGTGTGTTTACCAGGGGAAGCCAACTTTAAAACCTGGATGACTCTCCTGAAAAATGGTGCTGGGTAGATGCTGTTAATCAATGTATTTGAATAATCTAACCTTACCTCTTCCCTAGCTGGCACATGACTTTTTTTCCTGGGCTCCTCTCAAGATTTCTCTGCCTTCCCAGTAATGTGTCTGGGCTCCCCAGAGCAAGGTATGGGTCAGTATCTTGTCAAGTCAATTCTCTGATTTTGTATTTTCCCCAATCTACTGCTCATTTCTGTAATTATGTATGTAGCCCTGGGTATCAGAGATAAGGGATATAGCAACACCAACAACAGAAAAAGTATATAGAGCTTCAATATAAATGACCATTTATTCTGTTGTGAGGTTTGTTGGTTGGTTTGTTTGTTCATTTGTTTTTCTCCTCAAAGCTCTGGTACCTTTTTGGTATTCACCCATTTCTTTCCTTTCCATGCCAGTGGTCAGGGACTGACAACATGCTCTGCTGGTCAGAGCAAACAGCTTTTGAATTTTTGCATGTTTTCAATTTGAAGCATTCCTAACTTTCACAGGGCAAGAATTATAAGGCTCCCTTTCAACTACTTGTAATTTATTACTGCTCTCATGAAAGGATTAAATGCATTAGCTACAAGCCCAATCTTGCATTCAGTATAGTCCCAAAACCTCTATCAGTTGTAATGTGCATTTTTGCAAACATACTTGTCATGCAGTGTATCACAGAATCACAGAATATTCTGAGTGCAAAGGGACCCAGAAGGATCATCAAGTCTGACTCTTAGCCCTGCAGAGGACATCCCCAGGAGTCACACCCTGTGCCTGAGGTCATTGTCCAAACTCTTCTTGAACTCTGTCAGGCTGGTGCTGTGACCACTGCCCTGGGCAGCCTGTTTCAGTGCCCAGCCACTCTCTGGGTGAAGAACCTTTCTCTAATGTCCAACCTAAACCTCCCCTGGCACAACCCAATGTAGCTTTATGGGTCTTTGGAAGAGCACTTAGATCTATTTCACCAGAATTCAATTCAACCATACCCTTATAGAATAAAACATGGCCATACACCAGAATGTTGTTATTCTTCACAGATACATTGAAATCTGGTGCAGCATATGTTGGTCTCCAGTGAAAGCCCTTCTGAAACAGGCAAAAGCATGCAGTGATCTGGTGCTAACATTATAGATAGTAACCCCTTTATCCAAACAAGTCATATCATTACATAAGCAATTATCATTAATTAAGTATATTTTACTGATGGAGAAGATTTTTATTACTCTAGATAGATTGTATTTAGATAATTTCTCTCACTCTTACATGGTAAAAGTTTTCTACATGGAGTCTGTATTTCCTCAGCATCCACTCATCTGTATATAAACTTGCTAGATTAAAAGACAAAATAAAACAAAACAAGCAAAAAAAACCCCAAACCACAGCACACAAACAAATAAACCCATAAAATCATAATCATATTTCTCTGCTTTTTCTTAGTGTTCCAGTCTGCAGACAATTTTTTTTCTTCAGATGAGGCAAGTCCCTTTTAGCATTTTGACCGTCACTCTCAGTCAAATTTCTCATATTTCAACTTTCAGTTACATTTCTGACTTTTTTCTGAACTCTTTCTAGTTGTTTAAACTTTCTTCTTAGAGCAGAGGCACTCTAAGAAAGATGCAGTAACCCCAGAGCAGTAAACATGACAAAGAGGAGTAATGCAATCTTCCCTCTCACTTTCCTTGGTTTTCATGATATTATTTTTGATAGGCATGAATCAGATTGAGATCATGATCAGCTCTGTATCCACAGTGCCAGCTCTCCATTTTCATGGTCACTGCATCCCAAGAAGTATTCAAACATTTTAAATTCATTGCCTGCATTTTTATTATTTGGTATATACATTTTTATTGTTGGTAATAAACACCCTGCTAACCAGTTTTCTTCATTACTCTTCATTTTCATATGACATACTGTGTGAAGGTATTTAGGAATTGGGTGTTTTCAAGACTGTTGATGAAAACATTGGATGGTAATTCAGTCTGAACCATTAAAAAAAATTACCCACATGATAAACCCTCATTGAGGAATGTATATGGAGATTTAACCACTAGCAAGGTTTCAATCCTCATAACATCATATGTTGATTTATAATGTGCCCTTTTCATAGATACTGTGATAACAGTCAAATACCTTGTACAATGAATATTGCATCATTTACCTTTATCAGTGGGAATGTGTAATCTCATTGAAAGATACTTTGACAAGAATTGTTTTTATAAACCCATGTTGACTGACTTTAATGACATTATCCTACTCTGGATTTTGAGTAGTAAAGCCCTATATCAACTCTGCTATTATTTTGCCCTACATCAATGTCAAGTTGTCAGGAATATAATTACCAGATTGTCCCACTTATCCATTTAAATATTGGCACAACATTTATTTTTTCCAGTTCTCTGGAATACTCCAATATGCCAAGACTTATGCCATCAAAATACTGTTATTGTTGTTGTTAAAAGCAAAACAAACACCATTACCCAGAGATTTCCTCACTCTGGTCTTATAAAACTCTGAAACTTTATTCTGACCTAGCTACTAAATTAACCCTCCCAAACTGCCTTCTGTCTGTTGGTATTCTCAGACTGGAAAGTGTAGTTGATAGTAATTTTACTGATTTATACAGTTACTAAGATTTTACTTTAGTGAAATATGTAATTCATTCTGCCAATTCACACCCAAAACAAGTGGTCTAATATAGAGGTTTGATCATAAAAATTAGCACCACTTTTTTATGTTCAGAAAAAAAATTAAGACCAGATATTCCTAAAAGTACTTTTAACATAACAGTTGGATCTAGGATGTATGTTAGATACAATCCTCACCACTCCCATCATTTTTTCAACCAGATTATCTAAAGCCATTGGAATGCACTATTACCTTCTTGTCTGTGGAAAAATGTTTTGCCTTTCACAGAAAACCCTTCTTGACTTACAGAGAGGCGATGCACACCCAGTTCTCAGCAAACAGCATGAAGCTGGCACATGATTATCATGTATAACTGGAAAAGCCTCGTTGGTTCTGTTGGCTAATGAGATAAAAAAGCAATGAAAAAAAATAGAGTTTAGATCTTACGTGGTACCAAGGACAAGACTTGAGCAGGCTGCAGCTGTGGCATTATTCCAAATTCCTTCCCCTGTGCAGGCAATGCCACCTGAGCTGGTTGCCAGAGGTAGGAAGAAGTGTCTCACTCCAGTCAGCCCTTGTCGTATCGATGGGATGAACTGCACCCTGGAACACTTTGTGCTCTCTCCTCGGGTGATCAGGGGCTTCTCTGTGGTGCACATGCACCTTGCAGATGTCTAGAGTTAGTGTGGAGGATTCCAGCGTGGGTGCCCAATTCTAACACTGTCAGACGGGTCTTGGGTGAGCAGTGATCAGTATATGATACTCATGTATAAAACAAGGATGTTGGCATTGTCACCACCGATTTCAAGTTTAGGAGCAATGGCTCTATTTAGAACTTGCAAGGAATGCATTAAAGTACCTGTCCATAGTAACTTCCCAAATCAGACTGCATTGAGGTTGTCTCTGTGGCTTCAGCAACATTTTCTGGGAGGAAGGAGCCACACAAATGGTCTCAGAAGCTACAGTGCTTGTATTTTCTGTATATTTACTTAAGACTTTTCTCCATTCCTCCTACTGAGGTTTGCATCCCTCCCTGAGGGTTGTTCATCTGCAGTAGAGAACAAGATCCTCTGGATTTTATGTACATATTTTACAGAGGAGCAGTCAAAAATTAAAAGTTATGCACCAGCAGGTATCTTAATTCAGATTTGCTCCATATTCTTCAAAAGAGAAGAGAATAGCTCTGATGTATCCAATGGCGTCTCAGGATAAAATTTTTATCATTTAAGGCTATGTTGTTTTATTCAAAAGGCTTTTAAACACCTAATGAACTTGAGGTAGCTTTATTTCCTTAGGTGATACTGTGAAAATTAAGGTTTGCAAATATTTTCAGCCTCCATGTTTCTTAAGTGACATCAGTCTTACTTTAAAAAGAAACAGGACTGCAAATGATCTCAAGTGTAAAATTAAATCAATGATTAAACTTTTCAAGTGAGTCTTATTCATTCAAAAAATATTTGTACAGTCCCTATCCACAAGCTTGCTTTGTTATTTTTTAAGCTATTTTAAAAGCATGTTTAATTCCTGGTATGTTTATTTAATATAACAGACATATTTCTAGCCTCACCTGCCCGCATAGGATTTTTCTTCCTATTCACTCCAGACCTTGCTGTGAAAAAAAGCTAATGACTTGTCTGTCTTCATTCATGTAAAGAATTTGTGTTAGTCAGCTCTGCAGAGGAAGGAAGTGTTTTCTAGTAATTGAGGACTGGATCCAAATCTAGCTAAAGTGAAGACTAGAGTTAGTTCAGGATTTTTTTTTTGTGGAATGTTTTCATCAGGAAATTCCAATTCATTAATTCTTTTCAAAGGAGCATGCTGGTTTTGATAAAAACTTCATTAGGAAAATCTTCTCATATGCAGTACTCAATATTTGGTCAAAACCAGAAACAGACATGCTTGGATCCAAGATACCAAGATGCCAGTGGTAAGAGCAAACACTCTTTTGTAAGAACCAGATTGAAATTCTTTGCAGCAGACAGGGCAGACATTTAAGCTTGAATTTCTCTCATCCTTCAGGAAGGCACACGGGTCAGTGGCTCCTTGCTGCTCCTTACTTTCCTTCCAGGGTGAAGAGGATTACAGCCAACATCTCTAAGCTCTGGTGAGAAAGAACCACACTTTCTCCTTGCTCCAGAAGACATGGTCCTTCCTCTGTATCTGGCTTACATTTTAGTTTCATTACTCGTAGGCAAATCCATGATCTACCATATCCAGGTCTAGATCCTCTCTAGATCTAGAGCTGCTGCTGTGACTTCATGTATTTCTATTTGAAAATTTTAATTTCATAATTTTCAGCATATAAAATCACATCAAAAGGAAAGAGCTTCCTTTAAAAGATTCCCTCTAGTGCATTGTCCTGTGGTCTATCCATCAATAGCTCATCATTTTTACAGAGAGGTTTGAAGGATGAGATTTTAGAAAAATACCAAACAGAAGTTCAGTGAGAGCAACTCAGCAATGGAAAAAGCAACAGTTCATAGGAAGGAAATGTGAGAGAATCATCAAGTGTGGGAGGAAGATGCCACAGAAAAGGCAACAGTTCATCAGAACTCATGGGTGAAGGTACTAACAGGAGCACTTACGCAGTACAGGAAGCAAGTCAATATTGTGAAATGTGCCAGAACATGCAGATTTTTCATTGCATAAAAAGAGATTATTTTCCTATGATTATCCCCATATGAGTTTTAATTTCTAAATAAATTAGATCACCAAACAAGTCAATTTCTAGTAAAGATTTCGTGGTACCTTGCCTCTGTCCTTCTCTAGCTCCTTCTTACAAGATTATTGTCTTTACCCTGTAAATTTGCAGGCTTAGAAGGCATGATTAAACACGCTCTCGATCACTTCACATGTCTGCTTATCGAAAGCTCCATTTTGCCATTGACATCTGCCAGAAACTTCAGGTTCCCCTATGACTGATTTTATGGAAGTGCAGATGAGGGGGATTTGCTCACAAAGGCCGGACACAAACCTTGGCATAACTCAGTGCTCACTGGGAACACTGGGGCTTTGTTCCGAAGTTAAGCCTTACCTCTTTAAAACAGGGCTGTTGACTTTTCCTTTTCTTATACATCTTTTCTGTAGTTCCTTCAAAGCAACACAGAGACAGGAATTTGTATTTCTTTTGTGTATTTGCTTCAAAGATCTCATTAACCTCATGAAGTTACAACGTTGAGTCTACAACATAACAGTGAGATGCCTTGTAATTCTGCCTTACAATTAAGCTCTCAATCAACACATTCTCCCATCCCCCAAGGGCTGTGCTCAGGGAATCTTAACAATCAGGAGAGTGTAGCAGGTCTCTGTGTGACACTCAAGTGGAGTGAAAGAGCTTAACATAAAGCCAAAGTAAAGCAAAGTAGATGAGAGACTGGCAGTCGAATGAATGGCTGAAGCACTGGTTTTGGGAACCCTTAGGGCTTTCTTAGTTTGTTTTGAATCTCTGCTGATCAACATTTTTCTGGCTTCTGTCTCTTCTGCTGTCTGACATGTGGCAGACAGTTTCAGATGAACCAAGCCCACAGTGTATAGGTCAGGTTTAGATTCAAAGTATTTATGCCAAATTGCATCAGTCCAGCACAACAGCCCTACTGATATTTCAGAAAAAAAATCCAAAATGTAGATAAAGCATTGTCTTAAACTTGCCAATTCTTTTACATAGAAGTTAAAATATGGTTTTCTTATTAATTTACTGAGCTTGAATTCCCTTAAGATGAAGGGCTGGATGTTTTGATTATTACGACATCCTTTCCTTCAGCTTCCAGATATGCAACTTGCTGTGCTCAGAGCCATTCAGAGCATTGCTCATCAGTCCTGTGCTTTTACAATGTGACACTTCCCTTCTGCCCCATCCCTAGCTCTCTCTTCTCTACAAATTTAACAGAAGCCGCTTGTCTTCAGTTTTAAGGTCTTCTAGAGGTTTCCAGATTTATTTCTCTTTTATTACCTAAATGGTAACTATCGGCCTATCCAGTGTTGTTTCTTCACTACTTACTTGCTTTCAACAAGGACCTTAGTGGTTCTTCTCTATTTCTACAAACTTCAACTGATGGCCAAGCTTATTTCAAACACGATGCTTTATGACATTAGAACAACTTCTGGTACAGTAGGTTGTCAAATGTTCAAATCCCTCTCCTGCCATATGACTGAAGGTTCAGCTATTGTGACAGCTGACTTCCAGAGTGTCCTGGGTTTCCGTGTATTCTATTACCATCCTCATGAGCTGTTGACACCAGGTGTAGCAATGTTCCCTGCCTCCTCCCTCTGGACTATCTCCTGTTAATGGTCCCAACAATGCCTTACTGCATGACTCATGGATAACTTGCTCCTGGACTATTTCCTGTTAATGGTCCCAACAATGCCTTGCCATGTGACTCACAGGTAACCGGCTCCTGCACTATCTCCTGCTAATGGGCCCATCAAGGCCTTGCCCTATGACTCACCATCCCATTGTGAGATGCTCTGCCCAGGGGGAAGGACCCAAGCATTCCCATCGGCATATAGTCTGGGGTTTTGGAACAGCTCGGGAGAGCCTTACCTACTGGATTGCCAGAGGACAAGAGCTACACAACCACTACTGGACTTTCCCGAGGAGGATCAGATCTTTTCTACAAGATCACTGTTTTCAACAGGGCTACTTCAAAGAGAACTGCAGCT
>VYXC01007075.1:46021-117516 GCA_013397175.1 Platysteira castanea | reverse complement strand
GTATATTAGTAAAAGAACTGTTATTCCTTTCCCCATATCTTTGCCTGAAAGCCTCTCATTTCAAAATTATAATAATCTGGAGGGAAGGGGGTTGCATCTTCCATTCCAAGGAAGGCTCCTGCCTTCCTTAGCAGACATCGGTCTTTCAAACCAAGACACACAGCAATTTTTTTGTCCTGCAGCACTTTCTTTATTTCAGAGTGGATGAGAAAAGAGGAAACTGGACCAGGCTGGTGACTGAATGAATGGTTCAGGTGGCCCACAACAGATCCTGTAAGCCTTAGGTCAGGGACTGTCACTTTATTTTCTGCCTGTAGAGCACTTATTACAGTGGAGATGTGTTTTGTGATGGCAATGGAATATTATGAAAATAAAAACCATGATACACCAAAACCTTCACATGTCACAAATACTTCCTTTCCTAATATATTGTCTTTCCAAACCTTGTGCCAGAGTTCTCCAGAAATAACAGAAATAGTAATTTGTACGTTTGCAGGTGTAATTGCCTATTAATGGTGCACGAAGCTCTATATAAAGTTACTGGGTCATGTCAGCTCAACTATCCTAATTTTTAAAAAAATCCTCCCTTTTAAGAACCACAGGCTTTCATGTTACCCAGTATTATCTGCTAAAAATTTAGAAGTTCTTTGTGTGCTTTTCATTTACTTCTACCATAGTAAATGGAGGGGGTTTCTCATCTCTAAACGGCAGTTGCTCACATTTCAGCATTGGTGGGATAAACATCTCTAAACATGCCAATACTACTCTCCTAACTTTTACCACTTGAAGAAAATGTTGAGATGAAGTCTGGTGGAACAGACACTTTGGTAGTGTGACCAATACAAGTACTTTTATAGTAGGACCATCCCAAGAACCAGAGTTAAAGGCAGCTGGAGATGCTCCAGATTCTGTTACCTGAGCAAGTCTGAGCTTCTTCATTTTTATAATAATGATATCATTTGTTAACCCACATTTTCATTTTCACTGTAACTACAAATATGTATAAAACATTAATCAGTAACAAAAAAAATACACGTGGGCTTAATGCTTTTACATACTTTTCCTAATGTAAGATACAGTATATAAATGTCTGGAAAGAGCACAGAAAATTTGAAATAGTAGCTCTGACTAGACAGCTTAAACTAAAGAATCATGCCATATCCAAGAGCAAAACATGAACTTAGAATATCCCACCAAGGAAGAACCATTATGGTAAGAGTAATCGTAGGCCCTTGGAATATCATGTTGATCTGTAAAAAACACAAGAAGATGAAATAATACAATTTCCACTGCCTTATAATTAAAACCATTGATGCAGTCACCCTATCCAGACTTTGGGAAGTTGGATGAGAGGAGTTCTCTGGCTAAACCATACTGTTTTAGTGCATTAATTTATTATCTTGCATACAGATTTTGTTGTAATGATGCACATCAGCTAGTGTCAGATTAGTAATGCTCTCTACACTGTTCCTATACCTGGCATAGGTAACAGGGAGCCTTTCCAAAAGATAGTATGTCAAGACCAATCTGCCACTTAAATTATCTGAAAAGGAAATGTACAGTCAGTAGCACTTGGCCTTTCTTATGCTAAATCCTTGACATAATCCCAAACACAATAAAACTGTCAGAATATTTCTTCTACTCTCTTCTAATAGGACATATATTAATTAAAACAAGCAATGTGTAATAGGATGCAGAACTTGCTCAAGTGTGCTCATGTACTGAATTTCAGAGATGAGAATTCCTCCAGATTTCTGCTTTGCAGTCCAACATTGGTTTCTAAGTCTTAGATTTTACTGGGGGTATATAGATTGGTGACTTCTCCCTGCACTTCAGAAAGGACTAACTATTGCACCAAAGTCAGGGTCAGGGCTTCATTCCACTTTAATTATTTTTGAAACTCAGACCATCAGTCATCCATTTCTCTCTGGCTGGAGTGATGCCACTGAGCCTTCCCAGCTCTCCAGGAGTGCCTTCTCTGTGGACCATTTGGGTAATGGTCACAAACTCTCAATTCTAGTAGAAAAGGTAACTTGTATCATAGAGTTGCCCCTCCCTAGATGGGTTCTTTAGATCATTGTAGGAATTAGAGAGGACTTTATAAATAAAATATTGATACTGGATGGTATTTAGGATACATTTCCCGTCATCTAAAGAGAAGGACAAGAAAGTGTTTGGCTCAAAAAACCTGAAATCCTACCATCTCTTTTCTTTCCTTCCTCCTCTGAAAGAAGCTGTTGCCTCAGTCATCCGCACTGTCATGAGTAATCGCATTTCTGGTGCAGATGTAGAGTTATTCCAACTTGATTGCACAAGTCAGGAGGGCTGTAAGTTCAAATGTTGGTTTCCTGAAGATCCTTTGTCCAATATTTTTTGGCTTAGAGTGCAAAACTGTGGAATTCAAAAACTTAGTTGTTTCCTTTTGTCATGCTTTTTGAGTCTCCCTCAGTGAAACAATCATAGTTTCTCTTTTAATACAGACTGATTCACAGTGCTTAATATTTGTCATTGTTGGTCATGATACATTCAAGCTGCTCGCTATCTGAATTTCATTGGACAAAAGAAGGTATGTAATGGTAGAACTTCCATTCTTCATCTATAAAGCAATGTGCAATATCCTTATTTGTGCTGACACTCCCAAATCAAATTATGTTTAGCTCCATAAATCAAGTGGCTCAATTTTTTCTGTTGGTCAAATGCAGATGGTTAAATGTTTTTTTAAATATGAACCATAATGTTTCATCATACAATTAACTCAGTGGTCAAGCAGGTAATTATCTTAACTTCAGTGAGGTTTATTCATCACCAGAGGTGTTTCAAGTAACTAGATTCTATTATATCCTAAAGAAAAACCTCACAAGAGCTGATGACCTCAGTATAATGAAGAGGCATTTATGATGTTTTTCCCCCTAAGAAATGTATCCGTAGACTTAGGCAGTCTAAACTCATATGGACTATTGCTACAGTAGGCAAAGAAAGACCTAAACTCAAATCCCTTCCCCCACAGAAGTCTAAACTAGTTACTCTTTTTTGTATTTGTATTTGCAAATATCTTTTAAACCAAAGACAAAACTATTCTAGCTGAGAAAGCTACAGAGGAAGCATTTCACATTTTAACATTTCTTCTTACCCTCATCACCCAGGGCAGAGGAAAACCTGTTTTTTGTTCTTGATTCTTCACAAAGAATCACTGAAGATAACTGAGGTTTAGGATGGCTTTATTTTTGATGTTTCTTGGTTGTGAGCTTCAGCTTTTGTGTCTTTCCTTGCGCTTGTATAAAAAAGGCAACATTGGAGGTTTACAAAGTGAAACATACTATGCTCTCTAATCTATTGGTTTTCCCTGCTGTACCTGCACATGGCATCCTCCCTGTTTCTATTCCTCTTTGGTGTTACAGTAAGGCTAGATCCAAAAAGAGCTTAGATTTGCTCTCGGAATGGAATCCAGATTGCTGTGCTAGGTGCCAAGGTTTTCTTTGCAACAGTAAGAAAAAAGAAAAAGATTATGCTAAGCTTCAGCAAAGTAACCCAGCCAGTCCCCCGAGCAAACCTAGTTGATTGGGAGATCTAGGCAACAGGAAACATATTAGAAATACAAGCAGTATGTTCTCTGAAATATTACCCCTCTCTGGAGCTTAAGTGCATTACTCCCAACTTTTGTGGTCGCATATTTAGTAGTAAGCAAAATAAGCCACAAACCATTCAGTGATCCTAGGATTAGCCAGCATATGACATTTCAGCTAAACCCTCTTCCCCACCACAAAAGAGTAGCCACAACAGTACAGTCTATTCGCCTGTGCTGACTCCTGAGTCAGATCTGGGCATCGCTTTCAAGAGCGTCCCTTGGCCTGGGCCAAGACTTCTGCTGCTCCTGCCAGGGATGTGGCTGTGTAAGTTATTATGTGACAGCTCGTGGGCACATGCCTTGGCTTTGTCACATTCACTAATGCAGATACAAGTTGTAAGGTGTCTTCATGACTTCAAAATAAAGGAGGCACAAACCCTGTGTCTTCTCTCTCAAGTAATGTCTCTAATTGTTGTGCTACTTTTTAAGCTGTGCTACTTTTTAAGGAGAGTGAGGCCTCAATTTGTCTCATATCCTCTTTTTCAACTCTAGATCTCTTAACTGTGATTATTAAAAACTTTGTGCTCTGTAGTTCCTATATTGTACGCACATGATAAGACATCAGCTCACGTTCTCTACTTTTCTATGATAAGACCTTTGAAAATACCAGCTTGTATCAGCCTGATTTTTCACAGGCTAAGTTGCAGCATTCTCATCTTCAAAGCCTCAAGTAACTGATTGTCTCTCTTCCCTTCACTCTGAACTTTGTCTGAGACAGATCCAAATAAGTATCCCATGTGTTTTGCTTTTTTGTTGTTCTAGGAAATTTCTATCACAGAGTTATTTGTTCTCTGTTGTCCTTCGACTTTGACACTGAAGTTTAAAGAGGGAGGTTAAACAAATATTAATTACTGTTATTATTACCATCCCCAGGGTAGCAATATAGAATATTTCGCATTTTTATGTAACATTTGATTTAAGTAGGAAAAAGGTGAGCAACTGCATGGTGATAACTTTGAATAGAGTAATCCCACATAAGGCTGGAAAAGGCCACAGATCACCTGCACCTTGCTGCTTTGTTCTCTGTTGATAATCCTAGATTTAGAGATTGGGATGTTTTATTATAAGCATGCAAATTAAAGGAATGGAGGTTCTTTCAGTATATTGAAATCCTGAGGCCATACAACTGTTATCTAATTCTGTATAAGCTGCAGAAACATGATCATCCAGGATTTCACTTGAGCAGAGATTCACAACAGCAATGAAACAGCAATGCTCTTGGCAAACTGATTCTTGTATCAGCATTCACAGTTGTGACCGCCCATCTTCCCTAGAAACATATGGAGGAAATTTCACCAGTGACTGCATAACATCAAATATCTGGGCAAGGAGATAAAATAACCAAAGTTATATAAAATCATGAATAGTGTGGAGAGGGCAATGATGATTTGGTTATTTGCTGTTTTCCAACACAAAAATGAGGGCACATCACATGAATTTGGAGATTTATTAGAAACAAAAGGAGATGGTTTTCTGGCAGTGGGTAGTAGTTCTGCAAAATTCCTTGCCAGAGGATGTTGTGTACACAAGAAGTTTATGTGGATTCAATAAAAAATTAGTCATATACTTAGAAGAGACATCTGTTGGGGGTTACCAAACAGAAAAATCACACTAGGTTTAGGAATTCATATACTGAAAAGAGCTGGAAGATTTAAAAGATGATGAGGGGAGGATCCCGTATTTTTGGCTGCCTGCTTCCTCTTCCCTGGCATCTGCTTACATACTCTGGGCTTTGGATTTGGCTGTTTAGAAGTGCACCAGGCCACTGGTGATGATGGATGAAACATAAAAGACCTTCTCAAATGTTCTTCTTCAGGCAGCTTCAGAGACATTCATGGGAGGGAGGAGCCCTCTCTGCGGGTGCTGAACGTGGCACACTGCAGCTGGGAGGCCTTGGGACTACCCAGAGCCCTCGATCCCTGCTGCACGCAGTTGCACAGAGGGTGAGTCTGGGTGCTGGAGTTAGGAGATGGCCTGGAACTGCCAGGGTTTTCAGCAATTTGAGGATGGCTGCTTTCATGAGATCGTATCTTACTTTCTGTAGGTGTAGGGGCTCCAAGAGCCTTTTTGGTCATGGCATAGGGGTGTTTTTTTTCTTTTTTTGAGGTAAGGTACAGGGGATGATCTGCCACCAGCATACCCCATCCACCAAGCAGCAGGGCGTGTGATCCATTCTCCCGACTGAACACTCATTGCACTATTCAGTTTAATTCATTTTCATGCCAGTTTTATTATTCCCTTCCTTGAAACTATCCAGAATGAAGTCCTAGGCTTACTCAGCAGGCAAACAAAGTCTGTTCAAATTGTGTACACAGTTCACTACTGTTTATGGCAGTGAAGGTGATAACCTTCAGCACAGTCTGTACTGAGCACTTCAAGAACACATCAGAGGAGGGGTGGCTCCTGCACACTCACGCCAGCCAATAACTGTTCTCATTAAGAGAAGAACAATATCTTAGTCATCTCTTTTAAACTTCTTGCTGATGTAGGAAATATAGGCAGGGATCAGCTTCTAGTATACGGACTGTTCCAAGTCTGGACCCACAGTTCTCGCTGATGAAAGCAGGGAGGGGATTCAGTTCTGTAAGGGCTGGATGTGACATAACCCTAAACCTTTGCTTTACATCCTGGTCTTGGCCCCTTAGACTCCTGAAATACACTGCTGGAAATGGGAAAACCAGGGATGGAACTCCCATTTGATCTAGTGCAGCTGTACATGTGTTTTTTGATAGAACTTGGCATAGATGCTGATATTTAGGCTCCCTATTCCCAATCCTTTCTCCAAGGCTAGAGACATCTTTTCACTTCCCCTCCTCTCTGATTCTAAACTGAATGGCTCAGATGAGGGAGACAAAGCAATGCCTGTTTCATGCACCCAGAGTAGCATTTGCTTGCAAGGGTCAAGTTGCTCAGTGGAGTCGGGGGTAAAACACTTTCAAGCAGAAGTTTCAATGCCTGGAAATTTTAATCCATTAAATTTAGTTGCTGAATGTCTTTGGCATCTTCAGAAGGAGGTGGTAACTGCACAGGAGTTGTAAGAAAATGCTGATTTTAGCCCCGTGGTTTCCATTGTGGCAGATGAGAGCAGTCAGGGCTGTGCTTGACCTTCAGGATGACCTATTCCTCTGTACTGCAGGAAATCCCTTGACAAGCTGCACCAGCAAGGGGCTGGGAATGACAACGGCAGCCAAAAGGGAGGAGAGCTATAGAAAGGTGAGGCAGGGAGCACACTGCAACAGCCTGAAGGGTCACTGAACATGAAGTGTGCTTTATGTCACTGTGTCAAAATTATCTCCCCATGGGATGGCTGTCTCCTGACATACAGATATTATTGCTATGGAGAGGACAGCCTACTCTAAATCCTCAAGTGGGGGAGGTTAAAACAGAATAGATCATATTGTAAGACTGAGGTTAATATAGAATAGATCATATTGTAAGACTGAGGTTAATATAGAATAGATCATATTGTAAGACTTCCTGTCCCAAGGGCAGCTTAGCATATGTCTGGAGAATAAAAACTTTTAAAAGAATTTATTTTCAAAGGTTTCCCCTCATCTATCCATCAGATTGTAGATATATGTTTGCCTTGAGCTACAGCTTCCCTGATTTTCCTGTGAATTGCATTTATATGTACTTTTCTAACACAGCAATTCTCATAAGGATGAAGGCCCACACTTGTCAGACCCTCACTCTGGTAGGACAGAACTCTTTTAGATAACTTCCAGTCTTCGGAATTGACTCAAGAAAGAATAAGTACACAAAAAAGCAGCCTCAATCTTCGGTATCATAGCAGCTCTGATATGTACACAGTGCTCCTCCTGTCTTGGAAACCCATGGGAATTTTCTAGTCTTTTATAAAAGCAGCATAATTCTGAAAACAATATATGTATCTCAGTGTAGATATTTAGACTGCTGGGCTCATGTTTTCCTATGTTTTGTAGTTTAGTTATGCATCAATAAATCCTGAAACATAATGCAACAAATCTCTGTTTGTGCTAACATGGTTACCTAGAACATGGTGAAACTGAAATTGCATTCACTGGGATGAGCAGGGTTCATTTATATCACTCAAGATCCAGCATAGTCTGTATTTTGCAAGTAATTCTGTTACACACATTGAGATTTTCTTTTTATTTTGGTCATCAATTCTTCTTTCGTTATATAAAGTTGTTTAATTAGATCAGGAGCACAGATAGTGGATGACAATTTAAGAATACTTTCCTGATAACCAGTTGGAACAAAATTCTGCAAAATCTGCTAGGATTATAACGTTTAAATCTCTTGTGATGGCTTAGAGTTCAACCAGAGTAAAACTCATAAAATAGACTATAACTTAAATCATTCTTACTGGTGGATAAAGTTTTGAAGGCAACACTTATACTTGAAGGCAACACTTATCACTTATGTTGATAAACGACAAAAATCTTAAGGTCATTATTTACTGTATAGGATTGTATGTGGTGTACATAATAGGTTAAATGTTGCTTGTACCTGTTTAAAAGCTATGAGGACATTTGTAGTGCCAAAAAAGACTTATTTTTTGTAAGTTATAAACACAACCAAATGGAAGCAAAATAATTGCAGACTACTGAAAAAAACCAAAAACCAAAAACCAAAAAACAAAAAAAAAAAAACCCTAAAGAAATAAGATTATGCAATTAGAGATCTATTATGCCCTGGCCAAACAGGGCTCTAGAGGTCATATAAGTCCAAGTTCTCCACTGGTAGCAAAAAGTACACAACATTTAGAGACTATGAGCTGTGGAGCTCCAGATGATGCTCCAGCAAATAATTTTCATGTGTGTATCTGCAAAAGCCATCAGCAGCAGAACAATATCAGGCAGCCTGGAGCAGATTTACAGTCCTGGCTGCACTTGGTAAGGAGCAGGGCTGCTGGTGCATCCTGACGTGGCTGCACAGAGCTGCAGCCTTCCCCTCCCCCAAGTCACAGCAGGTTTTGTCTCTGTGCAGGCACTGTGGAAATGGAGAGAAAAGGCCTTGCCTGGTTTATTAAACTCACAGCTCATAGTCAGGATGGACTTGTTATGACAGTTATGTGTGACGTAATATCTTAGGTTAATCTAGCCAGTCTGTGAATTTTGTAACAATGTGGACTGTAGTTTGAAATCAAAGATAATTTTTGGCTGGTTTAGGTCCTTAGAAAAAAGTCTTGCTGTGCCACTGTTTTTCATAGTGTGTATCAGAATATCAATCTACTAGGACGCAATATCCTCAGTAATCTCAAGTGGTTTTTCCCCAATTAATTCATTTTCTCTAAGCTAACTTCACACCAGTTGAGAAGTTTGTCCACTGATTTTGCTCAAGAAGGACATAAACCAGACATGAACTAACAGTTCAAGGGAGTCCTTTAGACTGACATTTAAATAATGCATAATCAGAGAAAGAAAAACTTGTTCCAATTACTGCCTTCTTTCTACTTCATACTTACGAGCATCCCTGCGATGTTTAAATATACATTGATTTTGTTAATTTGTGAGTAAAGACAGTCTCTTCCCAAACTTTTCGTTAATGTTGATCCTTACAGTGTTCCCACATCAACAGCTCTTTATCAGAGTTTTATAGCACCCAAGTCCCACTTTCTGTGCAGTATTTATTCTCTGAGATTATCTTTTTGCTCAGAGTGACTCTGTTCCTGGTTTATGACTTGTTTACAAGGATCTCCTTAGTTACACACGTTGATGTAAGCTTTTGGATGAACTTTTCAGGCAATCCTCTTGGGGCTAGAATTCACTCCACCTCTTTGCTGCATGGTGTCCTCCTTTGCAATCGCTGCCAGCTCCTCACATGTTTTAAACTTGTCATGGGTTATGTTACAGCAGCTAAGAAGTCAGTCCCAGAAATGATTCCTACTTCTATGGAGTCATATTGTGATGTAACCTACTGCTCTTGTATAAAATGGCAATCCTATCTTTGCTGTTGAAAGAAGCAGAAAAGTTAGAACAGCATGCACCACTAAAATTATTAAAAGTAGCCTAATCATGGGTTTAGATTGGGTGAGGATTGTGTGTTGTATTGTTTTGTGATAAAACGGAAGAGGGAATCAGAAATCACTTTTATAAGCTGCAGACACAAGGTTTCACTGCAGATAAAGAAGGAAATTATTTTGCTTTGGCTGCACCCACTAAACAAATGTTTTATTGAATCACAATTGTCCCTACATTTTTGTTGGGAAGACATGAAAACCAGAATGACAACATCTTATTGCTGAGACACTGAAGCACTCAGAACTCTATAATGGATTTCTGAGAACACAGCAACCTGTAGAGAAGTTCACAGACTTGCCTTGAATTCAGAATTACTTTGAATGTACTTTGGGTGCTTGGGTGTTCAACCACTGAAAGGCCCTGAGGTAACCTTCCTGATTTCCAAATGCCTCTCCAGGAGTACAAAATCCTATGCCATATCCACTCTGTGAAGTCTCAGACAACTGAAGCAGAACCTCTGGTCTTCACAAACCACGTGGTTTAAAAGACATTACGATCTAAGGTCAGGAGTAAATAAAACATTACACCTGGAGTTCTGTAAATTTAGACTCTCAATAGCACTCTGACTCAAGAACAGGCAATGCCAAGGTGACCTGTCATTAGCAGCAGCTTTTCCAGGCTTTCTCTTAGCTGTGCAGATGGAAACCAGAGGATACTGAAGTTGAATGCTGAAAGCTCTACTGGCAAAGCTTTTAGATTCAGAATTTGACAGATCTTTTGTTTTTAAAACCTGTTTGCAAAATCCAGGGGTTTTTTAAAAGGTTTAATTTCCCCTCAAGGAATCTAAGCAATTGGTGCCAACAGGCCAGCTGTCAAGTCCCAGTACTATACATCTGTGTAGAGTGAAGTTGGATTAATGGAAGGATTCATAAGGAAGCATTTCAATGTTGAGATTCCAAATAGTTTGTGTTAATAATAAGGGGGTTGGGAAAAATAATTTGAAATTATTCATATCTGGTTCTGGTTTCTCAAATCTGGCTTAAGTGGACCAATTCAAAGGCATGCCACACAACTATGGCTTTGTGAAAAAGGAGATTATGAACTGTTATGGACTCCAGAACAGGCAATGAATTGACTATGCCATTGTTAATCTTTAATAATACAAAAAATAACAATAAAATTCTTAAAATCAAGATGAATACATATTATCCATTAATATGGATCTCATTAACCCCATATAAAAAGGGCAAATCAGATTTTGAATGCTAATGAGTCACTGGACAGTAGGGAATTTGAACGAGATGGATTATAAGGACAAACTATCTAGAACATCTGCTAATTTACCAGTCTTAAAATACACTTATGACAACAGCAGCATGTGCAGTCAAATCTGCCAAGTATCAGTTATTTATTAAGTGTAGTTGAAGATTTTGTATAATTGCTTTACAAGAAACAGTTATTTTCCAAAACTATAGCTGATTGAAAGATCAGACAATTTCCCCTAATACTCCAGTCCTTCACTCACTGGTATCTTAAACTTAGAGTGGTGGTAATTGGATGATCAGTTGTGCAGTTACAATCATTTGTTCATTGTTTTGAAGTAAAACTGCATTTTCCCCCAGTCTACCCTATAACCTCCTCCTCTGTGAGCCAGAACATTAAGACTTTGCTCAGTGTATTGTCTTCAGCAACTTCCAAAAGACTGACTCTCACCTGCCCCTTGCATCTAAACATAAAAAAACCCCTACCTTTTTGTTGGAGAGTGGTTGAACACTTGAACAAAATGTTCAGAGGAACTGCGGGGTCTCCAGCCTTGGAGATATTCACACCCATCCTGGACACAGGCCTGAGCAACCTGCTTTGAGCAGGCGGGTGGGCAAGAGGCTCTCCAGAACTCCCACCCAATCTCAACCAGCTCTGTGATTCTTTTATTTTCACTAGCAACAGATAAATGGTATCCTTTAAAGGCTAAAAGGGAAAAACATTCTTCTCTTTGTTTCCAATATGACAGCAAAATGTTTTTCCAGTGATAAATGAGAGTCACCAGTTTACACAGGAGTGCCAGTTTTTTAAAATATGGGGCCTGCAGATATTTAAGCATCAAAATAGCTACATTTTAAGAAGTGTTGAACTGGTCTTCCCAAAGTGCCAGACCAGTATTGGTTTTGCACCCTGGAATCCTGGGTATATCATGTGGTTCCTTCACTGTTGAACTCCTGTGCAGTTTTACATAAACAGCTTTACTGGTCCAGTTTCCCTGATAGCCTGAGACTCAGGCAATCATCTGCATCACTGAAGTGAAACATTTTCTCAGCTTTCTTCAGGCAAAAAGTGAATGGGTAAAAATTAATCAGATTTTGAAGGCAGAAGAAGAAAAAAGGCGTCTGGATGAAGAATTAACATTCTGAAGTGGAATTTGGACTCTGAAAAACATGTTTGTTAACTAGGGCCAGGTGACAAAGTCGTTACTGGCTCTTCCTTCCAAGGTGTGTTTGTTTTGTTGCTATAAATTTAAAATGCATTCTCCTATTTGTTTGTTTTGGCAGGAGTAAGCAGAGTTGTTCATTAATTGTGATCCAGGAAAATGGAAGTTCCTACATTTATGTTTTCTGATATGAGCCATTGGTGTTAGGATCCTGATCAAATTCTCTTCTTGCCACCACTTTCTTTTGAAAAAAATGCAAATACCAGAAAGATATCAATCAGTGTTTATGCCATACTTTAATGGTGAGAGCACTGTCTGTAGAATTTGCAGAGCTGAGTTTCATTTCCTGTTCAGTCTGAAAGGGTCCAAATCAGAAATTCTCCATCCTAGGGAAGTTTCCTAACTCTGTGGCTGAGCTGGGAACAGTCAGACACTTCTGCATCCCTCCTTTTACTATTACGCTATTAAGCAAAGGCATGAAAGATTTATGAGCTCAGCAAGCAAAACACTAAAAGAAGTTTAGTCTTTCAGCTGAAAATGAAGAATTTTATTTTGTTTCCTGCCTTGGTCCCTGTTTAAACATTTTTCATTAAGCAGTTGTTAAATGGAATACAGAAACAGGAGCCCAAAGCATCCTGATGTTTTCCATTCTGCAGGGATGGATCCTTCTTTTACAGCACTGAGGAGGAGGAGGCCATGATTGCAAAAGTTAGTTTAATGCCTAGCAAGCATGAAACCTGGGATCCAGGTCTGTTTTAATATTAGGGATTCAAAATTCCTTTCCAGAAGACTGCCTGACCCACAAAGACATATTAGATATTTTAGAGGGAATACGCATTGTTTTCCAGTCGGCCCAGTGTGCAATTCACAGGCCAAAACCAAGCACAAGCAAAATGGAAGTTACTTTCTATTACAGACTGGGGGCACAAAGAAGACGTAGTTTCTAAAGTCTTTTTTTTTTTCCCTATTCTGATGGTACTGTTTAATGTAAACTGCATAAACAGCTAACAGAGCAGGAAATTGAACTCAGATGTAAGCTGAAATCGTCCGAGGTGGAAGACACTGTGATACCATAAGGTCCAGTGTTTTTATTTACTCAAAAACATTTTCAGGGAGCTGAGATCTGAAGTGAATACAAGCAACTCCACCCTAGCTCTGGAGACCACAGGTTGGATGGTGGCAGAGCACTCAGGTCCACACTTGTGAGTGATGTTTTTGTTCCTGGGTATCTTTCCATTTCTTGTGTAGGTACTGGGTGGCTCTAACGAGACACCTCGTTCTCCCACCCAGTTCAGGGCACTGTGGTTTAGCTCCTTGAGGGAGACATCCAGCAGTGAGAGACAATGTGGTGCCCAACTTTGAAGTGTCTCCTCCCTTCCCCAGCCTGGGTTCCAAACTCTGCATTTGTTTTCTTGCCTGGAGGATGACTCTAATCATACTTATTTGTGTATTTTTATTACATATGCACAATTCTTTGAAGATTTCTAAATGTTGACTTACAGCAAACTCATTTTTTAATCTCATAGTAAATCTCCTGGTCCTCATTAAAATGAATAACATACGTTTATATGGGTATAATTCATTTTGCATTAAATAATACCGCTATGGCAAGAGCTGCAGCTGTAATACATCTTACAAAGTAAAGATCAACAAAAATGAATCTTATGTGCTGTACCATTAGCAAATTACTGATTCTTTCTCCAGGTGGAGGCAGGCATCTCAAGAGGGGAAAAATATTTCTAGAATGACAGTAAATTAGTTCAACAGTAAACATGCAGTAATGAATTCCTGGATTTGAAGAGAATGGCTATTCTGCTGCAGAAATTAGCTAAGTTAGTTGGGAAAATTTTTTGAATGCAGTCAGGAAATATCCCAAATGGCACTGGAATCTAATAAATCCAGACACAGTTTTCAATCCTTTCTTCATTGCTCTGTATATGAAGCAGAAAAGGATTTAAAAGGAAATTGATGTCAAGAGAAGTGAGGGTGCCTTGAAAGTACAGCTCCTGATGAACCTGACTGCATTCTCATGGTTACCAGATGGTTATCTCCTCACCCAACTCAAACCAGCCCATCTAAGGCATATCGACGTATCGCATGTAGTAATTAAAGCAAGCACAGCTTAAGGGAGATAAACTGAAAACCCTGACAGATCCTCAGCTGGTTTAAATCAGTACAGATCCACTGATGTCAACGGGCTTTGGCCAATTTACACAAGCAGAGAATCACGTCCCGTGTGTCCGCATTTCATCCAAGCCCAGTTTGGACTCACTGCAGCTAAAGTGTGAGATGGAAAAGATGTTTTTAAGTGGTTCCTTGCCTAATTTAGGGAGCAGCCCTGGCTGCTTGGGTACCTCTTCCAGCTGCTGCAGTGTGGCAGCTTTCAGGTCAGTAGCACAGCAAGAGCATCACAGGGAGAAAACAGTGAGGAGGTGGAAAAGGTGAAAAGAAAGGAAAGAACAAACAGGCAGTTGCAGAAATAAAACAAGCTTTGCCACTAAGTTTCCTGGACAAATCTGGTTGGCTTTAAACTATCACCCCATATTTTTCCAAGTCACTAACTTCTGAGGCTTGGTGTTTGACATTCCATTGAGTCACCACAGAATCTGTTAATCCATTTTTTCTCCTGGTCTGTTGCCTCTGCAACAGCACCAGAACAGCTCTACAATTTATTCCAGTACTTTTTGGGTCTCCAACCTCCATGACAATTTTTTTCATTCTTGCGGAAAAATGCAGAAAAACCCAAACCCAGGTTTCTCAGCTCTTCCTTCCTTAATGGTGTCTGATGTCTGGATTCACAGGATGTTTTTAATCAGTGATCACGGTCTCCTGATGTCAGAACAAACTATCTGATGCTTGTCAATTATTTTCCACATTTACAAGGAGCCTTTGTGACCACAGACAGAGCTACTTATTTCATAACCTTTTCATTCCAAACAGTTCCCATTTTCTACAGATCTTTCTCCATCTTTCATTCATTTTATTTTTTTCTTTCAGTTGCCAGTGTTGGCATGATACGATTGGGTCACTTTTCTTCTGTGCCACCTTTATTTTTGTTTCCCACAGCAATTGAGGTAAAACAGATGGACCCACAAACTAGTGTGGAAAATTTAAGTTTATTTTTGCTTTTTAAATCATGCATATTTCTTTTCTGAGATTTGTGACAACAAACAAGGGACTTAATCTGTGATCCATTTAAACTTGTTTCAATATCTCCAGTGAGAAACTTCTGAAGAAAAAAAAAATAAACTGTCTGCTTCCCTCAGAATTCTAAAAGAAAATTAATAATTATTTACAATTTCTGCTTTATCAGAAATCAGTCTAGTTATGCTACTTTTTCTTGAATTTTATTTCAGAAAGTTGAATGAAGTTGTATATGTGCAATGCACTGTCCGTTTATCCCACGTATACAAATTCATGACAACTTTTGGTATTGTTCTGGTAGCTGTCAGTATGTTATGAAAATTTATACTAACTTCCATTTTTTTATGTTAAATTCTGTTGTTTTATTATCAGAAACATTCATCTGTGGCTGTTTTGAGTGACCAAAGACTGTCCATTGTTTATTAGCCAGGAATATTTGAGATTAACTCTGTTTGCAATAGATGGAAACAGTGCTGAGAGCTGGAAAACCACGTAAGGATTTACACCAACCAGCAGTGCAGTCTGACACTCTTCTGTTGTGTTTACTGCCAGCAGTGCAGTATCCAGATCTCACAGGCAGTTTGCATTACAGTTAATGTGAGACGTTTCAGTGAGACAGCCATGAGGGCACGTCCTGCCCCAATGTGTTTGACACATGCACGGCCCTGCACCAGCCCGGGCAGACACCCTCACACGATATCTCACCAGGTTGTCTCTCAGTACTCAGAGAAGGGCCATGCGATTGAATAGATCTCTATTGACAGAGAATTTGCTTGATTTTGTCTTGGCTGAAAGCCTGGTGCTCAGGTTGCTAGTAGGGACACAGTTTCCTTCAAAACAGCTCCCTTTTTCTTTTTCAGTGATTATGATACTCCTGGAAAAAAAGAGACAGAGACAAAAGATGAAAATTAAACCAAACTTCTAAAGACTGATTAAAAGCTGAATTTAGATTTTGATGCTGTAAACATGACTCAAAGATATTGTAAAATTCAAGACTATTCAGGCTTCTAGAGAGAAAGGTTTGTCTTGTATAAAATTCTTGACACTGTTTTCTATAGACACACCCTTATGTATCCTACTGAGCACACCTCTCATTTCAAAAAGGATTTCAGTAGAGGAAAAATCTGTCTTTTATATATACCTGCTACTATGGTTATAGTATTCTGACATCTCCTACACTAAATCTTGCTTACTGTTGAGTGTGGCCCCTTCAAGGCAGTGGAGTTTGCCCTGGATAAATATTAACAGAACATGACCGTGAATTTACCCCTGTATTTATTTCCTGAAAACATGCAATTAGAGAAGAAAGAGACACTAAAGATACAGAAAATGAAAATGCTTGGAACCCACTTTTTTCCTAATGGCTACATATTACATATTGAAATATGCTTGAACTATTTTACTGTTTTGCTCAGAGATGATACGCAGTGATAGTTTGCAAGGGGAGAGAAGGTAAAAGGAAAGACATGACAAAGATATGCAACAATAAAAACATTTCCAGGCTGGAGTTTCCTTATTTTTTTAGCATCAGTCCTAGAAAAATATGTATTTTGGCTAGCAGGTTTTGCTTCAACCTACTTTGAGGGCAACCTTTAGTATGATCACAAGCAGCCAAATACAAGCTGTTACAATGCTACTGATGACACTTGTTTACATCCATGTTGAATCTGGCCTATGATTGTGGAATTAATGAAAGAATAAATTAAACAATTAGTCACTAAACTAAGTATCATGTTAAGCCAGAAGAATAAATGTAAAAAAATCTAACGTTGGGTTGAAAGACTTAAATTAACAACAGTTTTCCACTTTTAACAACTGGAAGCAAGATGTATTTCTCAATTCTTGGAGACATAGTGGATGTTTTTACTTCATCTCATATACTGCTAGTGTATATAAGCCATGCTAAGTACTTAATTCTGCAATGTATATAACAGCACACAAGTATAATTTCCTTGTGAATTGCTAATGTTAAAACCGTTATTTTTAACTCATTTAATGAATTTATATATATATACAAGCTTTTTTATGAGACAATTATCAAGCGCATATTACTTTGAAAATCCTGCAATGTGTCTTTATTTCTCAATAGATCTTTGCAAATTATCTCTCATACTTGAACCATGGCAACTTCCAGTTTCCAGCATGTGCACTCACTGTAGGGCAAAGCTGAGCTTTCTGTGGCACTGCCTGGTTACTTATCTGAGTACTTCTGTCAGAAATACACTACAGGGAGGAATGCAGACATTTGGGGAAGAGGGTGTCTTGTTTTGCATGCCTGGGCACAAAACCTACTGTCAGGCATCCAGGTGTGTTACACTGTGTAGTGCTGAGCAAGAGCTCCTGTGCAGGTCTATAAATGTCACAGATCATATCCAAGATCAAACCTGGTCCTGAACTGTTAAGCTGTGCTTTCACCAACACCCTACACTCCATTCTTTCTGTCTGGATATTTTGAGTTTTAGTAGTGAAATATTTTTCTAAAAGACCAGATGGAATTTATTATGATTTGAACTATTATAGCATTACAAAAATATGACCTTTTTTTAGATGATGCAGCTTTCTTAACTCTTTGCACCATGAATTCTCTATTTCTGTAGTTTAACCACACAGTTAAAACTAAAAGTTCTAGGTCAAAGAAAAAGGAAAAAAAGATTAAGGATACATTGAAGTACCTGAGGTTTGCACAAGCCTAAGGCCTAATCTTGGCTCTCAGTGCAGTGCCTCTGTATCTTGGATAAAGCTGTTTGGTCACTCGATGTTTGAGTTGCAAAAGTTAAAAATTGACCATCTGACACTGAAGTGATATGTTTGTTGACTTGATAGCATAAAAATAGGATCGTGTTGGAGACACAGAATCATTAAGGTTGGAAAACAGCTCTAAGATCATCGAGTCCAATCATTAACCCAGCAATGCCAAGTCCACCACCCAAACATGTCTCTGAGCACCACAGCTACACATTTTTTGAACATTAACAGGGACAGTGATAGCAGCACTACCCTGGACAACCTACTCCAAGGCCTGACCACCCTTTCAGTGAAGAAAGCTCTTCCTAGTATCCAATCTAAACATTCCCTGGTGCAACTTGAGACCATTTCCTCTTGTCTTCTCTCTTGTTACTTGGGAGAAGAGCCCAACCCTCACCCAGCTACACCCTCCTGTCAGGGAGTTGTAGAGAGCAATAAGGTCTCCCCTGAAGCCTCCTTTTGTCCAGGCTAAACAACCCCAGTACCTTCTGTCACTCCACATAAAACTAAATAAAACCTAAATCTTTTTTACAGTTGGCCCAGTTCTTCACTCATTTAGGATTTTCCCGCTAAGGGTTAACTAAAGAGTATATGACACGCAAATGCAAATTTAGTGAGTTAGCACTGGAACTATCACCTTTCCCTGGGCAAGAATTAGGATAAATTAATAAAGTGGTAAGTGATCCCCCTGTGTCATCCATAATCCCAAACCCTACAGCAAAGCATCCAAAGGGTTAGCATTTCAAGCGGGGCTGAATTTCAATTCCAGAGAAATAAAATAATGTCATACTTGCAGTTGCTCAGAAGACTCTGGACATAGAGGTATTTAGTGTGAGTGAAGGAGAATGAGTCAGTGCCATTGCAGAGGACTGATTAGATTAGCTAATTAACAACACTTGGTGTTACACTCAAGAGACCGATAATCAGAATCGATTAAAGAACAGGGAGCTTTATATTCCAAATTGGTTTTCATTTCACATAAATTTGATGTAGAGGGCCACAGATGAGCAAAACAGCTTAGGAGTAGCTCACTTATTCCAAGTAACAGTTTTACTATATCTCTTTTTCTTCCTTTGATTATCCAAAGTGTCTGTGCACTTAACTTAAATCATATTTGTCTTTTAGACCACTGCAACAAGGTGAAAAAGTCTTCTCCCAAAAGCTTTAAATTTGTAAGAGGCCCATGAAATAGACAGGTAGCCTAAATTTAGTGCCTATGAAAAAGTGTCAGTACTAGAAGAAAATAACCCTGCAAGTCAAGAAGGGGAAAAGAGGAGGAAAACTACTGATGGTCTTCCCAAAACAGGCATTTTCCAAAAATTATGTCATCATAACTAAGGACAATCTGAAATTTTAGGTCAAACTTCTGCAATTGTTTGAAGTAAGAGCAATATTTTTAGTTTCATTTGAAATTTTTTTCATGACTAAGTTATTTTAAAAGCTTTTTTCCCTTGATTTTCTTTGTTTCCAAGCAAAATATTTTGTTATCTTGGAGTGGCATGATTTCATTGAGACAACCTTGTAAAGAAGGATTCTGATATTTTTAAAATTTCCCCCAACTGCCTTCAACTTCCATTTCCTTTCCAGCTTTCTCAGTCCCCTATGCTTTTTCCCTTTTTCTTATTGCTGCTAAGATGCAGAAAACAACTTTGTTTTAACAAAACTATATATTTGAATTCAGCAGAAACCCCACATTTGGGGTGATCTTAATATCTTATTTAAAAAAAGGTAGTAATAATCCAGGTTAAACTATTAATCATGGAAAGCACTAAAGAAAATAGAGGAATTGTCAGTACACACACACACAGAGTATAGACTCAATACTGTTGTTGTCACACAGCTTTTTACTCTAATTTTTAATAGGAAATGGAAAACCCGTACAGAGAAGATGTTCTGCCTGAGAGGCCTGGACTGGTTAGAACAGTGCTAGTTTGGGCAGCCCTCAGCACAGGTTAGTGGCTGCTGCAATGACCTGAAATAGATAATTTAGAATGGTTTTCTGAGTCTCGGCACTGCTGTCCATTACCCAGGCCTGTTTTAAAATAGATTTATGCATGTGTGCATTGCAAGCAGATTTCCAAATTAGATTACTCTTTTTTCCCCTCTAAGTTACTTGGAACAACTTGCCGGTTAAAGGAGTGTTTGTTAATTGCCTGAAAAAGGGTATTTCCTATTACCACCCTGCTCCTTCTGGAAAAAACATATTTAGTCCATTTTTGTCAGTGTCATGCATATTGGATCTTTTTTAAAACCTGATAACCAGATTACTTGAGAAATTGGAACTCTTCCAAGACAGCCGTTGCAAGTTTCTTGGTAAATAGTCTGTACATTGTATATATTTGCGAAATGTACATTATTTACTTTATAAAGTCTTCTGATCTTCCATAAATCTCTGCTCACAGAGTAAATTTTAAGGCACTGTTTCCCACTTCTTAGGAGCTGGCCTCTTCATCTTTGTAATACCACACATGAAGTCACATGGAAAAAGGTTCATGTGGGATGTCTTTGAAGTGTAGCCATCAGACATCAGATGGACCAGCTTTCCAAAGTGAGAAATACAAATCATGTCTGTTTATTGTCTCCATGAAAGAAATGCAGGGGTTTGTTTAGAGTCTATTCTGAGGTGAGCACATGCTTGTCTGTGTCACTGAATGACACCTTTTCAATAACATGAAAAAATATGGTGAAAATGGTGAAATCCTATTCTTTATATGATTTGATTCTTGTATGATTTGAAGCTTGCGGGATGATTTTTTGTTATTTTTGGTGCCGGTGGCTTTGGTTTGTTATTTTTTTTGTTTGGGTTGGGTTTTTTTTTAACTATGCCGTTTGACTGAAACACAGTAAAGAGAAATGCTCCCGTACTTCTGTCACTCTTGGTGCTCGCTGAAAGCAGGCTGGTAGCTGCAGACAAACCAAGCCTGCTGTGCCTGCCTTCAGCCTGAGCAGAACGGGCAGATTGCAAACCAGCCTGTCTCTGAAAGCTGCCAAGCTGTGTGCAGGCAATACCAGCCTGAGCTACTAAGCCCTGGACGTGAGGATGTGCCTGGTCCTTTGGCTGATTTCACCGTGTAGTCAGGCTCACGATACTGTCCTGTTCTGCAGTGCTTGTCTCTGCAGGCAAGGATCACTTTACCATCCAAATGTCAATCCTGACGAAACTGTAGGGAGCTGTAACAGAATTATTACTCTTCCATCAAGAGGATAGACATCATGATGTAGCTTGACAGTGTCTCTCTGACAGAACCAGAAGCTGCAGCCAAATCTCCCAGAGTCCTCAACTCTTATCACGTTATGTGGTATCAAGAGAAATTTTACTGAAGTCAAAGAAATTGTTTTTCTTCTAAATACATAGAACAGGCTGAAAAATGAGTTGTGAGATCCTAAGAATTCCCACTGTTCAGCAGGTATTTGCCCACTCAGCAATGTCACTTGGAGTTAAAAACCAGCATCCTTTAAATAGAGCACCCCTGTTCTGAAGAACCATGTTGTAAGCTTCTGATGCAAAACACCTCAAGGTTGGCATAAATTCAAAATCACACTTAGGTCCAGATCCAAATTTTGTACTGTTCCTTGGTAAGCTAAGCCAAGGACCCCTCTCCTAACATCTGTGGATATTGGGGTATTTGAAATCCAACTCCAAATTCCAACTTAAGCCACGGTCTAATGTAAACAAAGTTAATGGCTTGTCAGCATGGGGCTGTAAAACAATGTGGGTACTGTCATAATATTGATGTAAGGAAACTTTAAATATATAGCCATTTTTCTGAATATAACAGTGGCTTTTGCTCTTAGGGAAAAGTCATTAAATCAGTATGTCCAGGTTATGTAGCAGCCAGAGAAAATATACAATTGTGGCAGCCAAGAAATTACATGGAAAAGAAATTGTGCCTTGACCCATTGACCGCAGTGCCAAACAGTGAGTGCCATTTAGTGCTGTATCACCTGGGTTTTATACCCACACGGTACAGCTCACAGGCAACCGTGGTTGTATGGAAACAAGAGAAACATGTGTTTGACCTGCAGCTCTCAAGGGATGACTGAAGTATGAGCCAGGCAGAGAGTTTGAAAGAGAAAAGAAAACAATAAAAGAGATACTGTACTGGAATATATCATCTATTTTTGGTTCGTACCAATGAGGAGTTTTTGTCAGCAGTACATCATTAACTGATGTTGAATTAAGGTCAGTTTTAAAGACTCAGGTGACATACTACAAACTCACAGTATGGTTATTGTTGTTCATCTGAAATCTCTAACAAATATGGAAATTCCCTAATGGTTACCTTCTAATACAACATAAAATAATTTGAACTGACTTAATGATTCACAACTGTTAGAAAGTAAGCTTCATTTACTTTGCAGTGATCTGTAAAGTTGTGCCTATTTAAGTATTTCAGCCCATCTCTGTAATTAAATCTTTTAGCTTCTGAATTGATTTCTGTCAGTCTTCCTTTATTTTCTCAAAATTACACATATTTTATAATACTAAAGTGCCAAAAAGGTATTTTATATTTAATAATCCTTATGGAACTTTATTTTGCATTTTTAATCTACAGGAATCACTGCACAATATATTTTTTGCGTGAAACTGTGGCCACAGAACTTTGTTCAAGCACAGCAACAGCTACTCAGTGTAAAATGTGTGCTTGGACACACAGTAATTTTGCTGAGTTTTTGTGAGGTGTGCTCTGGGACCATATTCTCTCTGTACTGCTATTTTGATTTATACCAGTAAATAATCTCACTATCCTTGTCTGTGTTACATTAAACTCAAAGTTGTACATGATGGGATGAGTTCAGATAAAGATTTGGACTGATTTTGGAGCTTTGGAGAGATAAAGCATTAATACTTTCCAAAACTTCAGCAATGATTTGGATTTGGGTAAGGGCCCATGTCTGATTATGTTTAAATATTTTGACATGTGTGGTATTCTATTTTATAAGCTAGAGAGATCATAAGAACTTCATTTGTCCTGTTAGTCTATACTATGGAAACAAATGACATGTTTCACCCATACTGAAGAAATTCAGGATGAAAGATCACCGAGTAAATCATGTTAATATATAACACATACAAAAAATGTTACAATTAAGAATTTACAGATGTGACTCAGGGATAGGTACTAATTACATGTGAGTAGAGTTTTATTTAAACCCAAGCTTCCAAATTAGTCACCAAGATGAGCTTTCAGCTTTCTAGGCTTGTGTGAGCAAATATTCTGGTAACATATCACCATGGTAGAAAATGTATTGTTAGTAGGGTTGAAAGGAGTGGTGGTAAAGGTTGAGCAGCTTTACTCCATCTCTCAAATTTGAGGCTGGACAGTCTATACTGACCCTATTTCTGCTGAACTGGGATTCTCTGAAGCCTCAGGGCTTGTTCAGTGTCACCAGCTGTGTTTCTCTCTGGATGCTCACTTATGACATCTGTCCTGATGTGCAGATCAGTTTGTGTCCTGACACTGATTCAGCAAAGTAGGTGTCTAACCTGCCCTGTGGTTGCAGTCAGTTTTAAAGAAAATTCACAAAACTTTAAGTCCCTTGCAAAATTGTGCCATGGTGCTCCAAACCAAGCAAGTAGAAGTCTGCAAGGTGAGGGAAAAGAAGGATTTAGCTGGTGTCACTGATTTACCAGCATGCCAGAGGGCACTGCGAGCAAAATCTGACAAAATGAAAGTTGATTTCAATAATTTGCCATTGCTTTAAGAAGCTTGATATATTTTTCTCCTGTTTATACATTGTCCTTTACCAGCAGATAGATGAGTACCTAGTCAAGAACTTGGACCCTAAGTGCAAGGTCTTGTAATATTTGTCATTTAGCTTTCTGGCAACTCACCTGAATTTTGACTGAAGTGCTCAGTCTTTAAATTTAGCACTCCAATTGATTTATTTTCCTGAAGATGAGCGCAGAGAAAATGCACTAAATATGAGATGATGTTAAAAGTATTATTTCAGTTATTATGTGAACTCAAGTTAATTTTTTTTTAATCCATGACTGTATTATAAACATTTCTTATTTAGTCTTGACCAGTATTTCACAGACTCACAGAATGGTTTGGACTTGGCACCTTAGAGATCATCCAGTTCTAATCTCCTGTTTTGGGCAGGGATGCCATCCACCAGGTCAGGTTTCTCAGGGCCCCATCCAACCTGGCCTACAGAGTTTACTGTAAATATGGATTATCTCTGCATCACAGTTGGTGTTAGCCATCAGAAAACACAGGAAATACCAGACTAGACTAAATCCATTTTCTTCAGCTCTTCCTGCTGATTGTGTCCAATATTGGGATTCTTGAGAGGTTGCAAGAATTCCTTTCTTCCTTCTTACCTTTTCCCTGCATTCCTCCTTTCTGATACTCAGATAGAACAATTAGCCTTGAAAAAGGCATTTCTCTACTCACATGTAGACATGTATATCACCCAAAAAGACAACGCTGAATTCTAACTCTGGCTGCTAAATTTGACGCTACTTTTATAAATCATTAGCTTGTTTAAACATTGTTAATTGTCAAATATTCTTAAGTGTCATTAAATCGTAACACATAAAGTTAGAGCACAGAATAATGTTTTATGTACATGTCTTCAAAACTAATGAATTATGAATAAACTCCCTAATTGCACTGAAGTACAGATGGAAGCAATCTTCATGAAATTATAAATAATCACCATGCTGCTGATTGCAACAAGTGGAGTTTAAGCTTGCCAAGCAGCCCTAGAAGTTTAATTAAATGTACTAAAAAAGCAATTTGATGCTTTAAAAGCCAAGCTGTTGCATGGCACTGAAGCAAATCAAAACTTCAGTTAGGTTTGCAAACCAATCTTTGCTGCTGACCTCAGAAATGCCAACATTCCCAGTTTAGAAATTTTATGCTTTGCAAGTTCAGTGCCTCGAATAAATATAAGATTTGACTCTTGGAAATATTATTTAGGTGAAGACATGCAGATAAGCAAGAATGATTTTCAGACATTATAAATTCACATGCTTAACAAGACTAGTAATTTTATATAGTATTGAGAGAAAAGACCCTCTGTACAGTAAGAAAGAGTAAGATGTGCCAGATGTCATCAGACAAGCTTAGAGTTTATGGAGTGTAGACAAATATAAAGGAGCTTATGTTTAAGGTTGTCCCTTGACCCTTCATGACATTCTGGATCTGTGAATCTACACTCAGAATAACTAGAGCAAGAAGAAAATTTTGGCAGAATCTTGCCTCCATAACTCTCCAGTGAACTATCAACCCTGCACAGACATGTGTAACCTGGTACTTTGCTCCTGATAGACAATTTCTTCCTTAGTGTATTCTTCAATTCTTCAGCAGCTGAGCCATGCAAAGCAAATGTAGTGCTTGGCTTCATAAATAAAGCTCAGATCCCCAAAGGAATTTATATTTTATTCATTCTTGGATACTTGACTTGAAATGAAGCTAAAGTATAAATGCTGAAAACTGCAGTATGAATAAACCTTATGCCAGTGTCTCCAAATTCCACACTTCCATGGTGAATCTCTACTTGACTTCTGAGGTCTGTTTCTACTTCAGGTTTAGATGGAAACAGCCCTAGCCTGTGAAATTCAGATATTTTTTCAGGTTTATTAGCATACATGTCTGGAGCCTTTTCACAAGACTGGGTATCCTGTATGGGTTTTTCTTCCAGTCCGGGAGGGCACAAATACTTTTGGTAGGTATTTGTGTATATCCAGCAACTTCAGAGCATCTCAGATCAGGATAGCTTGAATCAACCAGGCAAGTGAGCTGATGTCTCTGTGTGTACATCCTACCTAAAACTAATCAAGATAGAGGCAAAAAGCTTCATCTCCATCTGAGCTTTTGACTGGCTGCCTGTGCCCCATTAAAGTGCATCTAATGCATGGAAAGGTGATGGCTCTCACTAAATCCATCTGAGACAATCTCTAATGTGCTGACACTGGATCAGTAAGTAATTGCAGAAGTGGCTTTTAGTAAAATAATGTACCACTTAGACCACTCGCACAGGAGGTGAGGAAACTGGTTTCTCTTCCTTCCTCAGACAGAGGGGACCAGACCCATATTTCCTCATTCCCAGGAGTGTGAACGACAGCCAGAATTTATGTCAAGAGGGTTAATGGGGGAGGGCAGAGGCACCTCCTACCTCTCCGATGGGGAAATGGATACAAGATTTACTGTCCCCAAGAGTGAATTAGGAAAAAAGAAATAAGCTCTAACTGTGTAATATGCTGGTTAGGGCTTCTTAAGAAAAACAGAGTCACAGGTTTTGTTTCCCCAGTTAAAGGCCTATTTTGTGTTTTCCAATAAATCCTAATTGAAGAAAATTAGACTAGAAGTCAAAATTCCATGTTGTCATCTGAGTGTCCCTATTCACAGTGTCAGTAGATCTTTTTTTTACCTTGACTTACCCTAAGCAAAAAGTGTAAAAATGTTTTGTTGTAATATTGCTAATTTAGAAAAATAAAGTATTCCAAATGAGGAGGCTCAGGGAGGACCTTACCACTCTCTGCAGTTGTCTGAAAGGAGGTTGTAGCCAGGTGGGGGTTCATCTCTTCTCCCAGGTAACAAGTGGCAGGAGAAGAGGAAATGGCCTGAAGCTGCACAAGGGAATGTTTAGATTGGATATTAGGAAAAATTTCTTAACTGAAGGAATGGTCAAGCAATGGAACAGGCTGCCCAGGGACATGGAAGAATTGCCATCTTTAGATTTGTTCAGAAGATGTGTGGATGTGGTAGCTGGGGACATGGTTTAGTGCTGGAACACAGTAGGTTAATGGTTGGATTTGATGATCTTTGAGATCTTCTCCAACCTTAATGATTCTATGATTTTGTATTTCTTCTTCTGAAAAAAGAAAAATTGTGTCTGGATGGCTGAGAAATTAAACATGCAGATCAATTTGTTTTCAGAGAAATTGAGGATTGTGATGTATATCCAGGACTGTATCTTTAAAACTGCAGCATGTGTTTTTAGAGTAACATATGGAAATGGTTAAATTTTTAAATAGAAAAAGTAACAGTGTAGTTTGAAAAGACTGTAAGTGTCTCTTGGTACCTCCCCCGTTCAGTTCAAAATAGTGATCTTCATTTACAGGGGCAACCTCTGAAGCACACCTTAGGTTTTTGTGTTGTACATTCGATCTGTTACTGGATGTAGTACATCCAAAGAGCTTTTGGGTGCAGCACAAAAAATAGATGGCAAAGCAAGAAAGTCACAATTGCTTTAAAAGATCATATTTTCACATCTGCCTTGCAGGATATTTGGCAATTTCTTTTCTCTGTAGAAGGGGCTACATGAAGAAAGCACGAAGTTCTTTTGATCTAAAAAATCTCTGTGGGATTTAATAATTTATATCAGAATTTAACAGCACAGAGGAACCCCTTTTTATATACTGGAGTAATTTTGCTTTGCTTTTGTCAGATCAGCTCTACTTGAAACAGAGACTTGCTATTAATGGAACTGAACTATATTTCAATGTCTCAGATTTTTTGGTGGCTTTCATTCTACCATATTTCACTCTGGTTCCAGTTCAGCAAAGGTCTTAAACACATTCTTAAATCTAATGATTTCACTGGGACTGAAGACCATATGTAGATGTTTTATAAAAATAGGGTCAGCTGATAAACTCTTGTTTATGATACTTTTGATGAAGAGTAACATGTTGAGACAGATCCTTTTTGTTTAATTTTCTTTAGTAACTTACTCTACTGATTGAATATGAAATAAGGCACAAATATGAGGGCTGGAAGAAAAAAATCTTGTGACTGGCTTCTGCATAGGGCCATAGTAACAGGAATCACACATATCTGACCAAAACTATATAATACATGCCCTCATTTGAGATAGATATCTACATTTTCTTTAGTATTGGTGGGTAGAAATATGTTTGTTTAGAGTTCATTTTGCTCCTCCCTAATACAGATGCCTGAAACAGTCCAAACTTCTGTACTCCAGGAGTGTCTGTTTCCCCTATCAGACTATGAGGAGGACTTTCACATAGGCTTTTACATAGTAGATATCCGAGTTTGATGGATGAGGTGACAGGCATCCTATGGGACATTTAGAGTAGAGGGGAGAAGATCTATCAGACCAAGGTCCACCACACCTATCATCTTGTCCCTGAGGCTGGGCAGCAGCAGACATGTAGGCAAAGAGGAAAGAAACAAATTCATGTACAAAAATGTCTTGGTCTAGTAAATTTTCCAGTAATCAGTGGTTTCAGAACTTCCTGATCCAGATTTCTTTCTGGCAAATCATGTTTAGTAACACCAGCTGATTTACTCTGCATTAATTTGTTCCTTTTTACATTCATGTGTATTTCTTACCTCCGTGAAATCCTGTGGTTATGAGCTCTATAATGTAATTACATGTTGCATGGAAAAAAATACTGCGCTTTGGTGCCTAACTTACTCCTTAATGCTTTCATTATATGTCTGCTAATCCTTGTGCTATGAGGTAAAGTGAATATTCACTCTGTTCGTGTTCTGCATAGAGTTTATGACTTAAAGCCCTCTGTCATTTCCCCCTACCAGTCATCTTTTTCCCAAGCTTAAGAATCCTAATGTATTTGTTCTTTCCTCATATGGAAAACATTCCGATCTAGGCATTACTGATGCAAACAGGATTTTCAAAATCAGAATTTAAATGGCTTTAGTATAAAGTAAGTCAACAATGACAGGGGAACTAGACTTCATTAGAACAAGACCTCACCCTAACAGTGTGATATGCAATAAACCCCACACAAATATTGAATGCCTATCGGTCATTGTGGAGTCCATTATATCAAATTTATGTGGTTATTGTGCATGAATTTTTTATAAAGCAAATTAAAACTAGTTTTTTTTTTTTAGCTATTAGAAGAACAAAATCCTTCAGAAGAAAAAAAATGGACACACTAGGTTACTTCTTTTATCTCCATTTTTATATATGAGACCCTTCAAGTTGGAATGAAGGGCATGCTGACTCTTCATCTCTGTATTAACAGTTACAAATCAGCCAATATGTTATGGCCATTTTGTTGTCTCCATCATAATGTGGAGATTATATTGTGCCATGAATTGGTGGATTCAGTCCAGTTCCTAATTGAAAGAGTCATTAACTCACAGTGACAGGAGAGAGGAAAGAATTGAACATGCATGAAGGTATTTAATCTCTCTTAAAATATTTTTGTGACTCTACAACCAGTGGTGTAGCCAAACTTGTATTCTGGGTTTGTCCCTGCTATTTATTACCAGTATTAATGCACCCCCTAGAAGCTCCCTTCAGAAACAGAGTCCCATTGCGGAATAACGTACTGGCTTCCAACATATTTTATGCACACATCATTCAGTAAGAAGTGTGTCTTCCAAAGCAAAACAAAACAATGTGTTTTGCATGATTCACTACGATTTGCTACAAGAAATACAAAATAATTGAGCAAGACTGCAGTAACTCTCCAATACTTTGTTATGGTTTTTAGCTGTACTCAGCAGAATAAAGTGACCTTGGTTCACAAACTCCAAACTGTATTTGCAAAGGTGAAATTACACATTGAAAGGTTTCTGTAGAGGATATAACTCTAAAGGCTGACATTTTAAATTTGTAAAGTTCATGCAAAGGTACAATGGTGAAAACATAAGTGCCCTGTTCTTTGTGGCGTGTGACAGCTTCGAGTTACCACAATTTCACTCTCAGTGGTTGTGCTGGAGAACAATATATTCACAAATTGTCACCCACATTCACCATTTGAATTTGTGTAGTGTTTAAAGCCCTGCACTTGTCAGCTGTATGAAGAGGGGAAGAACATTATTCCCTTCACTAAGGAATTCATTGTACAGGCAAGAGCTGGAAACAAGCAGGTGGGGGTTCAGGTGAACAGACTGACAGGCCAGCTGTGGTCTTCATGCAAGAAAATCCCTGTCGGGGAATGCTTTAACTTTACTTAGGAGTTCAGTGCTTTAGCACAGCAGTATTCTTCTGAGCTGCTCTGTCTCATATTGGAGCAATCTTCACCCATGCCTCTGCAGTCAGCAGGAGAGCAATTACCAGCTCCATGGCCATATAAAGGCCACAAGAGTAATCTGTGACAGATTCGATGACAGCAGGGGAAATACTCCTGAGAATTGTAGTTGTAAGGGCTAACTGCAGACCCAGATAGCTCTCAGCTGATGATCAGGAACAGCCCCTCAGACAATGGCTACTCAAGCTTCAAAGATAAGAACATGCTCTGATTTAAGAGCCTATTTCTGAGGGCAAGGCTGTGAACTCTTTACTGCTGTTGAAGACATCCATCAGCCCTTTGACATTAGCGGGATTAATTCCTGGTTAGAAGGGCAGCAATCTAGCTCAGAGACACTGATAAATTTCCTCTGGTGTATTGTCACTTTTCCAAGCATGCACAGGAAAAAACCCCAAACATGGGCAGTGCTGGTTGCATAGAAATTCTCTCTGCAAGGCTGTGTAAGAATGGCATATGGTTCTAAGGATTTACCTCTCCAGGATCATCAGTTTATTTCAATGTGGATGCATTTCTGTGTCTTGGCCCTAGTTTGGTGCGATTCCCATGGATCAGTTTGTTACAAATAACCATAATGAACTAGAACAATCTGTCTATATCCTTAGGAAGGAAAATAAGTCAATGTATATTATAGAAAAGGTTACTTTTAGTCATGTTGCATTTCCATCCTGACTAGCACACAAGGATTGGCCTACTTTTGTGGTATCAAGATGAGTGTATCACAGCAAAATGAGCATATTCTCATAGCTAAACTTTTCACCCAGTTCGGTCTGGGAGTGTTAAGAACACCCTTTGGTGACTGTAAAAATTGATCTCCGTGTTTCATAGGCTCTTCTGGAGTTCCACCTGCAACAAGGAGATGATCAAAGTATTGAAAGTCTGGCCTCAGCTGAAAAGTTCAGCAATGTTCGTTCAAAGATTTGTTCAGTAGAAACCAGAGTGTGCTCAGGTCTCATCTGAGATTAGATGGAAATAGTTGCGAGACAGTAAAAACCTGGGCTTAATTTAAGCATCTGACTAATGTTTAAATTAGCTATAATTTAAACATTAGCTACTCTAGTCTCTTTCTCTGCAACGCCACCAAGGAGAGCAGTCACAAGTCCAGTGACTTGTGCCACACAGCCCTTGTTTGTGATAAAGTCATTCAGAAAAATGGAATTCTAAACTGAAAAGTTAACCTTTTCAAGTTGGTTGCTGGGACACACCCTTTCAGTTCCAAATTTTTACATCCATTCCACTCATAAGAAAATTAATGCCCTTGGTGTCTGTTTGTCAGACTAGGAAGACTCAAAAATAGACCTACCATAATAATCCCTGTAATTGTGCAATTCATGGACTAAACTGCTAACGCTCTGCAATAAGGTAACAGGGGCTGCTCTAATTTCAGCACATTTTCTTCTCCAAATTTCAAAGTGGGTACTTTTGAAAGAAATATGCAACCTTTTGCCTCTGACTGGTGAAACTAATAACCGTTTTTTTTGGTTTACGTGTTACACATTGATAAGGGATTGCGGATCAGAAAAGCCAAATTTTCTGTGATTTGAGCTGCAAGTCCATCACTGGAAACTACAACAGTTCATCCTGATTTTGAAGTGGCCTAGAAGACAGCCTAAGACATGTCAACCAGAGTGTGTAACTTCCATGTGGCATTTGTGCATATTCTGTGTATGGGATATAAGAAGGTAATGAAATGCATTCACATTTTCATGTGGCATAAGATAAAGGCTGTATTACTCTATAGCATTACACAAGCATGGTGTCATGAGATGAAGCAGAAAATCTCCCAGGCCTCTTTCTTCAGTAACACTTGTGTTTTGGTTCAGTCCCCAAGGTTTCTGGCTTATCAGATGCAGACAAAGTGAAAAGAAACAGTACCAGTGAAAACTGCTATAGATCCATACATCGCGTGATGCAGTGTGGAATGAGACTGAAATGTGTTCTTTAATAATGAATACTAAAGTCAACATTTATAATAGTAACAGGAGATACTGAGTTTTCTTTTCATTTGAGGGTCAAGAGTTAATGTCATATCTCAGCTAGGGAGCTTAGACATACAGTGCCCCATTTATTACTACTGCAGTGTGTCAGTCGGACGCCAGCAGACAATGTCAGTATCTGGCACAGTTTCATGAGGAATGAAGTTTTTAAAAAGACATGATCACTTCTGTATTAAAATTTGATTATATTATTTTTTAGGTAAACTGCAACTTCTCTGACACTAGATGTTTTCTGGCTGACTGAGACCTTTGCTATGAATGACAGCGTATTTTTTGCCTTGTGTCCATTGCTCATTTTAGTTATGGAAAGGAGCAGAGTTGGAAAATGCTGTCCTTTGTAGCATTTACTAAGGCAAGGCTCTTGTTTGTGCCCTGAACTCATCATATTACAAGTCAATAAGGTAATAAGACAAGTCCATTTGTTCATCCCTATACTTGTGTGCATGTGTTTATAAGAAGATTGACATTTGACTGTGAGTTTTTGCCAAAGACAGACCTGAAGTGCCAACAGCAGTTGGAAAAATAAGCAGGGAAGTGTGCAGGTAGCCACATGCAGACTACTATGTATAGAACACCAATCCTGGTGGTAAAAACATGACTTTAAATTAAACAATAGGCTCCCGTGACAGTCCCACCCTTTTTGTTTTCAGTACCATCTGTGCAACATCAGTGTTTTCATCCAGTACTAATGGGAAAATCTGAGTATCTCAGTTTATATTAAGCCTCAGTTGACCAAGGTATCATTCTCATGCTCAGTGGTGAATATTGACTTGCATCTTGTGCTCTTTAATATTCCCTGTTTCTTCCTGCAGGTGTAGAAGCTGTGGATTAAACAGAACAACCATTACCCAAATGGCTGTTACTCAAAATGCCTTTGAAACTACATGAAATCTTGCACAAAGGCACTTCCATATCGTTTTCTAATATACTGATGTAAGAAAATACAGAAAGAAGATCAAATCTCCACTTACGTCTTGTAAACCACTGCTAGTATAAATATTCAGCATATTCAGATGATCATTTGTGATTGCTAAGACACACACAAGTTTTGACACATCCTATTCAGAGACTTGAGATACCATATTGAAGAGGTGAAAGAGTTTGAAAATTTACTATATATACCTAATTTAAGACTTTTCAGAACTCTCTATTGACTGAACAAGGTACAGAAGTTTGACATTACAATCGCTGAGACGTCCCAGTAGGTGTTTAAGTGTGTGGTAGCCTTCAGAGATCCTTTTGTGAATAGAAACCTTTTCACCGATTTGTACTCTCAAGAGAGTCATCTTTTCTCTCCTCTGAGGTAAGGAGACAGAGACCTGCACAGGCAGCAGCTTGGTGAGGGTATCTGTTCTGTTGCGTGACTTCTGGTGGGGCGGAGACCACCCTCCTTTTTTGAGTGTCACAGAACACAGCTTGATTTTTGTGAGCTGGGGCCAAAGTTGTCTTTCTTTTTTTCTCTCCCTGCTCCCCGCCTTCCTTCCCCCCACATGGTGTCTGCTTTCAAGATTGCTTCAATAGCCAGCATTGTAACATACAGAGATGGATTTCCACAAAATTAATTTCAGCGCTTGGATAGGAACTGATTATGAATCTTTGTAGTCCTACAGATGAAGTCATTAAGAAAGAACTCAGAGTGGAATGCAGCCAAGGCTCTTAGCAAGAGCATGGCAGCGATTGCGCAACAGAATATGGGAAGAGTAAGAAAAATGACAGAACATAATCATTTCATACCATTCATTAGTTTCTCCAAACAATGAAAGAACACAGTGGCACATGTTAAATCAAAACAGGCCTCTAAAAAAAGTAGCAAAACTACATGTGTGATCCAGCAGGATTTGAGGTGAAAGATACTTGGACGACAGTCTTAATTGTCACAAATCTGTTTGAAATACATCCATAGTATTGCAGTGACTTCAGTGATATTTTAAAGAACTGTTTAAAGTTCTTCATGTGTAGTAATGTAATACAGTAAATAGAATTATAAAAATTGCAGCAGTGCAACAGTGGATATGAACAACTTATGAAGTTATATACTTCATTATTTTATAAAATAGGTTAATAATTTTCCATCATATTTTTGCTAGAAATATTTTTTCTTGACATGTTTTTTCTCTCAAAAGAAGAGGGAAATAGCAGTAGGAAAAGGAGTGATAAGTTCCTTAATGAAACTAAGTTTTGCATCCTGCACAGTTTTTTATGGTGCTCAGTTAACAACATTATCCACAGCATTCCCATTAACATAATTTATGCCATTGCAGTTGATACAAGATTGTTTGTTCTAAAGACCTGTAGTTTATTTTTCAAATCAGTATTTAATCTTCAGAAAAAGCATTTATCAGTTACAAAAACCCCATAAACAAACAAACATGTATATGTCTAGGTTTTTAACCCCATGCACTTTCAGCTGAATGCAAAATATAGAAAATATTTGTACAAGACACATGTTCAAGATGGATTCATTTATTCCCTCTTCTGTGATTCAGCTGTCCAGTGTGTAAGACTACCACTTGGAATCTGGAAAAGAAAGGCTCAGTTTCCTCCTCTATCTGATCTATACTAGGGATTTCCAACAAATCCCTGGAGAGTACTCTTCAATATTGAAAATGGGATGTCTTAAAGGATTCATGATCTGTAATTCCTGCAACACCGAGGATAACTAGTTCAGACATAAAGATGATCTGACGAACAGCTGAGACAATTCTGCCTTTGAAGTTGGTTCTATCTACAGATAAATGTGTTGTTGAAAGAAGTATTTCTCCTTCCCTTCCTCTAGTGCTGTGTCCATATGCTCCATGTTCTGGCTGTGTGACCTAAGAAGGTGTCTAAAATCCCTCTCTGGGATATTTAAGAGTTTTGTATTAAAGTCAAACTGTTTCAAGAAGAATCATGAAAGAGCATCAGGCATTATTTCATAGAATAGTAGAGTGTTAAGGGGTTGGAATGGACCTTAAAGATCATCTAGTTCCAAAGTGCCTGACAGGCAAAGGCAGCTCCCTCTAGACCATGTTGCTGAAGGCCTTATCCAACCTGTATTTCATTACCCATTTTTTTGCCTAACCCATTTCTTGTGAAAGGGTGTAATTTCTGTTGCAGGTTACACCTACACATCCCAATGGGGTGTTACCCAGAGAAATTATTTTTCTCAAAACTAAATAGAGATGTTATAACAGACTTGCACCAGAGTCATCAAACTCTGTTGGAGAAACATTATGCTGACTTCCTGGGCTGGCTTCAAGGCATGTCCTTTTGCTCAGGTGTCTCTAAATTACTGTCCCTATCAGAGCTGCTGAAATGGCCTTAGATAAATCAGATAGAAATGGATTTGCTTCTTGACATAACATTGAGAGTGGTGTCAATTCATGTGAACTGTAAGTGTCTGAGATTTGGATTTCTATGTCTGTGTTACTTTTTCTATGCTCTATCTATATTCAGTGAAGAGAAATAGAAATTCTTGTGGCCTAATTTATCTCATCTATTGAAATATTTCAGATGGATTGCTAAAATATTCCTTTTTCTGACCAGTTACTGTAAAGAGAGCATCTGTGCAGCAGCACATGTTTAGACTCTATTTAGGTGAGAAGAATATCACCTTAGTTGTCTGTCACTTGCTTCACACTTCTTGCATACCAAGAACACATCATTATACTGGTCCTGAGTGTCTGAATGCTCCAGGCAGAATTCACTGATGCACTGGGGATTGAATAGCACAGAGGAATTTTGTAGATATGAGAGAGTTAAAATGACATTATGAGGTTGATATTATGAGTTGATAAAGCAAAAAAAAGCAAATAAAAGAGCAGAATTGCAGAGAGAGAAAAGGTTCATATGTGCTGACATGCCTGTCCTGGCACAGTTTAGCTTAATCCACCCTACTTGCTTTTTTCACCCTATTCTTCAATCCTCCCTTCCAGAAACAGATTTAGGTATCCCTTTATCTCTGTGAGACTGTACTTCAGTTACCTTCACTAGTAACTTATTCCATATGTCTCTTTCTCTGAGAGTGAAGCAACACTGCCCAAGTCCCTGTTTGCTCATTCTTACCTAATATTTCAATTTAGTCCCTTAGTTTCCCCCTTTAAATAGTAATAACAAAAACCCACCCTTTGAGGTTGCTTTATGTTTTCACTCCCTTTCTTAATACTGGAAGTTTTAGTACCCCATCTCCCAGATTTTCTTGTCCATGGAGAATAGCACCATTTCCCACAGATTTTCTTCAATTTACATACATACATACATATATATATAAAATCAGAACTGTTAAGAATAAAAATTAAAATTTCCTTTTTTCAAAATTTTTTTTCTTTATGACATAGCAAGGACTTGATCCTGCAAAACAGTCTTTAATCAGGTGACTAATCCAATTAATCCAATATAGCAGACAACATATAAGTGTTTCAAAATGATAACTTGGAGAACATAGAAGCAGAACATTGTCTGATATCAGGGAGTCATAACACACATGGGCTTCTCCAAGTCATGCCACCAGGAATAGGTGGGGTAGTATAGTACAAGTAGGACCAGCAGGAAGGAGAAGAAAAGATCTGAAAAGCTTTGACATTTCTTCTTGGAAGGAAAATGTGTTTTAAACATTTTTCTATTAGCACTGGTGCTAATGGTAAAAAATCAGATTTTCTTATCTAGAGAAATATAGTGAAATAATAAAGTAGTGAGGTGCCAGAATAAGCCTTTTTTTTTCTTCTTTTACAAAGATAATATAATTGTTTTCATATACCTTCAAAGAGGATTAAAGTTGAAGAGATAAAAATGGAAAAATGGAGAGGAATAAGACACTTTTTACTGCCTTATTCTCTTCTATCTTACATTGAGCTCTGGTTTACATTGGCGACTGTCCAGTGTGTTGCTGCTGATTTATACCTTCATTTGTGAACTTCAGTCTCTGAGAACAGGCTGCTGTTATAGTTAATACACTAGACACAGATTAAAACAATTTGACTTTAATTCCTGGTGTTGCCAAAAAAGTCCTAAGAGCGAGCCTAAGAAAGATGTTTCTGAAGACAGATCCGTGATTTGGGAGCTTCCTAACCATTTTGCTAAGTTGCTTAGATACTCTGTCTGGTCAGTTTTCCTTGAAAAAGGGTTCTTGGCTGTGTTCACAAAGAGATTTATAGGTCTGCATTTTTAGACACTAAAATGAAAATTGAATTTTTCATGGACCACCTTTTCAACTGTTCCTAAATTTGTAAGTACTGTAGATCCACTTCCTTCTTTTTAGCGTGGTATTTTACAATCATTTTCAGTTCCCCATAAGAATCTGCCTCAACTTCATTTGTCCTCTCATCCTCTCATCTCTCCCATGTTCAAGTGCACACAAAGACCTCCTGCCCAGTAGGGTTGAATCCATTTAATGTTCTTCAGTGTACTTGGAATACGAGATTCTGAAAAAAGTATTGATTAATATTTTGCATTTCCAGGTTCTGCTATTAATACATAACAGGGGTTAGGACACTTATGGGGAAAGTAGAAAGGCTGCCTTTCTTTTTAGCTATAAGGAATTTGAACTTAACTTGCCCCACGCTTTTTTCAGTCAAAATTGCTCCACTTTATGCAGAATAATTAAATATTAACTGGGCCCAAGACAGTGACCTGGTTTACTTCTAGCTCTTGCTCTACAAACTAGCTAATATAAACCAGGGAATTATTAACTAGAAAAAGAAGTAGGACCCAGAGCTATTTTTGTTCAGGTGAATTCTGTAACTGTTAAAAAAAAATTGTTTTCTCTTGTTTTGACCTAATTTGTACTTAATTAGTCCATGCAAAATATAGCTGTTTCCACAGGAAAGAAAGATGTCTTGTAATATGTGGGTCATGTCAGTTATTCCTCTAGAGAGTAATACAATGGATTTGGATTACTATAGGTACTGTGAAAGAATAGATTAATTATTAATTTCAGGAAAAGAGCCCCAACTCTCAGAGTCACACATTAAGTAGTGGGTGGGGAGGGTGGGTGTTCTACAATCCTACAAACTCACTTTTGTTTGGCTGTGCTTTGAAAGACGAAATGTGAGTAAGACCCAGATCCTCCAATGAGAATTTGGTGGTTTTCAATCCTAAGCAGAAGGAGACCTTAGAGACCAAGGTAAGAGTGTAATGTCTTGGAGGAGTTTTTATTATTTCCTACAGGCCATAGTAAGTAGCCACAAACTAGGGGATTCAGATAATAAGGCATATTAAGGGTGCTTAGCTGTTAGAGGTGGTATATTTTACATGTATGACCTCCCAGTGGAATTCACAGCCTCTGAAACAGTAACATCAGCTTCCCACACAATGAGGAGCAAAAAGTAAGCACCCAGAAACAGAATTCAGGAAAGCCAGAACTTTGAGTAAATAAGTGCTTATAGTGAAGATGAAAACCTCTGGGAGAAGATAAGGATTACTTAAGTAGTAAATCCTTCAATTCAAAAAGAAAGCAAACCACTTTCCCTTCATAATAAATAACTCAGCACACCAAGCACTCTGACATTAGATTAGATAGCTCAAATTCAAATTTGACTTAAGGGATTTGAACCTACAAAACACACCTTCACTGTCTAAATCTTCAAACAGTGAAACTCACTGAGGTATAGCTCTTGTTGAAACTTGACTAAAAATAACATCTAAGAGAGAGGAGAAAATAACTGTACTGCAGGTGACTGCCACACTTTCTTGAGAGACAGATTTAATTTTCTAAAATTGCATACTTGAGTACTTCGCAAGAGGTGAAAATATCTCAGAAAAAAACAGATTCTTGTCTGAGATGGTATTCTAGACCAGTAGGCAGGAGATCTCTGAGAGGAGGAGGTGGACTAGAAGCTTTGTGCAGTGATTTGTGGCGTGGGTGCACAACTCCTGCCCTGCCTGAGCCACCCCGTCACTTGGCAGAGCCATGCAGGCTGTGCCATGGAGCAGGCTCAGCACCCCCACAGCCCAAGGCATGCACCCTTAGGAACCAAAGGCCTCAAGTAGAGAGGAGTGAATTGCCCACAGGAGTTACTTATTTCTTCCACTTCACTATGGAGAAACCAGAGATATGGAGTTGAGGGATTCTGTGATCCTAGAAAATGTCTTCCTTAAGCTCTCTGCATCTGATAAAATAAGGATGATGCTTTGTCCTACTTTTGTCTTTTCCAGTTTAAGTAAATTCTACCCTGTACTGCCCAGCAGTAGTCTTGTGGCATTTCCCAAGCTTGAGGCGTGTGAAAACTATTTTTTACTGTAATAAAAATACTAACAATAGGATCATCTCAAATCAGTGCTCCTCTCCATTTCTGACTGGTTTAGGCTGCCTGTGAGGCCTAAATCATATAATGAACAAATTTTCTATCAGAGTTTTTACCTAATTTGGCAACAGCTATTAAAACATCATTATATGCTATGAGCTGGTTCTGTTATAAAATGGCTTTATAATGTTTGCATAGAAAAAAATCTTGGTTTACTTTTCATGATTTCATTGTACTGTGATTTATATTTAACACCTCTGTTTTCCATTGTCAGCAAGAGCCAGTACTTCCAAGTGTTCATTTTACTGATCAGAATTTTATGAACAGTACAGAAAGCTCACAATAAGCTGGTGTTCATTACTAGAAGCACAGAATTTTAAGATTAAATTTATAGTTTAATAACTCACTGATATTTTCACCAGGAATGTGTTCACTGTTGGATACCCAGTTGTTTTTTTTAAATTTAGGCCAGCCATCAGAAATTAATGCCTGCTTCTTCTGAACTTAATCCGATTTATAAACTACAGAGGATACACACACAGACACACACATGTCCACACTATCATCTTACACAAGGTGCAAATGATATGTGACATGACGTTGCAAAGCCTGTTGCTTTAAATCAATAATGTCAAACCCTAAGAGCTCAAAGCAACAGCTTACAGGAATTCCAGTAACACAAACAATGTTATGTTTCTTCTGTTTCTGAGATCACAATTTCAAGCCTTTCCCAGTGATGGACAATAATAACAAGGATGTTCCATACCACTGAATGAAATAATTGACAGCAATGCCTTCTCACTGACATGATACATTTGAGCTGTATAATACAATACTTCATTGCTCCAAGATACACATGTTCATACCTGCATATTTAAATATAAATGTAAACATACACATGCACGTCGACATTTGAATCTGCTAAACAGCACCACACAATGAAATGGTCCTATAAATAAACCCCTTTCATCGAGAATAAATACATGTAACTGTGCTGAACCCAACACAACTGTATCAGGTCACATGAAATAAAAATTTGGCCCAATATCAAATGACACAAAATAAAAATTTGGCCCAAATCTTCTCAGCTTGACTACACAATGTAGTAGCCTTTTTTGTTGTGTCAGCAGCTAGGTTTCAACTCATATAAATAATTCCTAATTGTACCAATACCATGATGAAACTCTTGGGGTTGAATATTGTTTAATTCTTGTAACCCTGAGGTGGCAAAAAGCAATAACTACTCATATTTCCCTTTAAATAATTTTTTTTAGTAATGAAGTAGGATGGATTGAATCAACTTGATTGAACATCAAGTATGTTCAAGTAATGGAAGTAATAGTATCAATAGAATAATCAGTGTAGGAACAGCTGGGGTTTTAAGCACATTTGTTAAATTGCTGAGGAGATGGGTGTAACTCTATAAAAGGCAAAACCAAATTTTCCTTTCAAAATATATTTTAAAAATTATCTGTTGAAGGAAAAAATTATATGACTTGAAATAAACACTGTTTTTAAATTGAGATTTTAGAATATAGTTTAGCAACTAAATACATTTTGGGAGAAAAAAAGACAAGTTAACATGTAAAAAAATACACCAAAACCCACCAATGTCTTCCTTCTGTTCTCAAATACGTTCATTTTTTGAGGCTAGGAACAATTGTCCGGGTTTTGTCTGAAAAAATATTTTATTGCAAGGATTTATCCTATTCAGCTGCTGATACCTTTAAAAGTCTTTTCTTTCTCCTACAGTCTGTAGTTTTAAGGATTTCAAGAGACATCTCATTTAACATAAAAGAAAACAGCATTTTCAAAAACCATGTAGGTGTCCCTGAATTAAATTCCCTAGATGCTAATCTGAGTTGAAATTTGTCCGTGGTTTTGATTTGACAGAAATTTTGGGAAGGTTTGATTCCAGGCTGAGTGAAGAACCACTTCCTGCAGAGCCATATGGCTGGTGACCTGGGCAGGGGTCAATTTCATTTGAAGATCAATTAGCTTCAATTTACACAATTAAGATCCATGGGGTTTGGCCAGGTAATGAGATTAAGGTTTGTAAGCTAGGAGGGCAAGGTTTAGTAATCAGTCTTGAATGACCTGCCTGGAGAAGGCTTTAAGCACAAAGAGGATCAGAATTTGGTGTTCATGGATGCTCTTAGAGGACCACCAGAGGACCTTGTCAGCAGGGCTGTATTTGTCAGTGTGGCTCACTGGAGGTGGTAGCAGTGTTTGACTCACATTACACACAGGTGTGAACAACTACTGAACAGAAATGTGGGCCAGTGAGTTCCAAGCTGTATTTCTCTCCCTCTTCTCAAGCTGGAATCCTCAAACATGTTTCCTAACCAGGATTGTACTGTTTTAGAACTTCAGACTCAACATGTTTCCACTAATTCCAGTCAATGTGTTTTAGACTTTTCCTTCATTTGTCTGGAAAGCATCCAATACATCACATGATTTCTCTTTCCTCTCTATCAGTTATTCTTATGCTAAGTGGAGATATGAAAAGAACAGAAATGTTCCCAATATCACTTACTCATTTGCACAGTCTTCTACCCTCCCACACTGCCTGCTGTGCTCAAAATCCCTTGTCTTCAGTTACATGCTTAGTTAAATAGCTTTCCTTTAATCTTAAATGATTTCAAATGTAAATCTTGAAGGGCATGATATTGTACCCACTGAAGTCTTTCCAGTGTGTAGAGATGGCCCAACTATAAAGAACTATCACCAAGGGAACTCTGACAGAGTGGGGGAGATGAAGGCATTGAACTAAAGGCTGAATAAAGATGACAGCATTTCATGAGTGACTGTGTTCAAATGTAGATGGCAATGTTGTGCTTTTTCTGCCTCTGGTGGATCTCAGAAAGTCAGCCCTTATGAGACCAGAAACTTGACTTTACCATCATGTCCTTTTTTTGTCAGAATAATCAACAATGAAATTATTTTTACAATTTTCAGGAGGCCATAAATAATACACTATAGATCTTCTTTCTGCTGTTCTCACAAAGCTTTCTGTGAAGGTTCCCTATTGCCTTATACCTTTTATAATGGGACTCTGTGGTTTCTGCCTTGCACAGAGAAATTATAAACACGGAGGAAAAATGAATGGGGCTGTGTGATCAGGAGATGCAGCCCAGAAAATATTTCCTGGTAGAGTGTCGTAAACCAAAATACATGAAAATCCCCAAACCTTAAAGCTGGCACTGGTTATTGCTCCTACTGTTGTTGAGAAACAATATTGTTGATGTCTGTAAACTGAAAGAGAGTAGGTTCAGATTGGATATTAGAGTGGAGAGGCACTTGGAACAGGTTGTCCAGGCAAGCTGTGGATGTCCCATCCCTGAAAGTGTTCAAGGCAGGTATAATGGGGCTTTGAGAAATCTGGTCTAGTAGATGGCGCTGCCCATGGCAGGGTGCTTGGAACTAGATGATCTTGGTCCATTCCTACCTGATCTTAAGAGAAGGTGATGTATGTCATGAGAAATGGCAATTTCTGAAAAACAGACACTGCTACTCACAGCTTGAAAAATGTAGCTTTCCACATTTCTAATCCTTTCAGTAATTAATGCTACTTATGAAAATTCCATAGTAATAGTAATGCTTCAGATATTTAACTTGGTTTCAATTTTTAATCTTGTGGAACATTTTCACATATTTTCCAAGCTAAAATGAAAAAAGCCTGAAGGAAACACTTGGTCGTATTATGTAACTGGTAATCCGTGGATGTGTTTAACAAGAATTGTAAGCAACAGGAGCTATTCGTATCCTTTTACTCCTGCTCTTTACCTAGCTTAACTCCAGAGTGAAAAGTATGATTTTGAACCCCTGATTCACAGTTGTTGGAATTGCTCTCTTAATTTTGTTATGTTATGGTGGATTTGGACATGGAAACCTTGCAAGTGAGATAATTTCATATCGCTGCTGGTATTCTCATATACCTCTTTTCCACAGCTTTGATGGTGTTGTTTTCAGCTAATGGCATGCAATAAATATTTTGCGAAACATAGAACATTTCTGTGGTTTTATTAAGGAATATTTTAAAAATATACAGCTCCACAGCATTTCCTGAAGGATTTAACGTTGATTCTCTTTAATGAGCAAGTAATGCTTATCACAAACATAAAATGTGTTACTGTAAATTTTCCAGTGCTTATAAAACACCTTTTTTTCCGGACACTTGCTTTAAAACACTATTACCACCAAANGCAAACTAGCCTCACTTTTGAGAAAATAAGAGAAATCCTTTCTCAGTAACATTTCAAAATGAAGATTAGAGATATCTATACCAATCAAAAAAAAAAAAAAAAAAAAAAAAAAAAAAAAAAAAAAAAAAAAATCCTGGACCATATTTTCTTATGGAAGACTGGAAACCAGCATTTTTTACTATCAAAACCAGTATTTTAAAAAAAAAATTATGAACAGAAGCAAAATTGAGCATTCGATTCCACATAACCAAGTAAGCCTAAAAAAATTAACTATTCAAAAATATATTTTAGATTAAAAAAAAAAGAAACACACAAATTCTTGTTTGTGATATAGCAAATTAATTCCTCTGATCACAGAATACAGAGATGAATCTGAATTGTAGAGTTATGTCAGCCCAGAAGGAACATCGAGAGTTATCTGATCCAACTCCTTTCTCAAGAAGGATTTAGTTAGAGCAGGTGCTCAGGACCTTGACCACTTAATTGTTGAATATCTCAAAGTACAGTCTGTACATAATCCCTTTAGGTATTTTTAAATTTATTTTCTCAAGGTTGAAAAAGTCAATTCCCTCCTTAGAGGTCACATTTCACTGTTAGTTTTGTTTTTCTGATAAAGTCTCTTATGAATAATGAAAAGTATAAACCCTGTAGTGTAAGAGGAAGCAAACAGGAACTTCATAATCTGTAATTTACACCTAATTAAATCAGCCTCGTGTCTTGGATCATGAACTCATCTCATATAAAGACAGCCTGTAGTTCAGACATCCTTAGGATGGTACAAAATTCATGGTCTTTGGGGCTTTACATAACCACACCCATAAGCCTCCAACAACTCCAGCTTTGATACCTTTTGGAAAAATAAATAAATCTGTGACAGAAAATCAGTAATGGGGAAAAAAATCCTAAAAATAACCCACAACAACAAATTTGCAAAATCAAAGTGCAGCCATAAGTAAAGCTTTGAACTAAACTTCAGGCACTGTGGCATTTCAAAACCTGGTGAGAAAAGCATGTTGTACATATTAAGAGTGTAAACTTCCAGTTTAAGAAATATAATTCTCACCTAGGAATTCCTGTTGGTGAACTAATACTAATATGAAAGGTTGGTATCAGCAGAAGTCTGGGTTGTGGGGCTGTCCTCTGCTCTGGGTGTTCCCATATGACCAGGGTGTAGGCCAGGGTGGTTTTTGCTGTGCTGTGCATAAGGCTTTTTTGTTTCAGACCAAGGTGAGACTTGTGAATTTCTTCTTTCATATTTCCCTTTATTTTCTGCAGAAGTAAATCTGTACAGACACTGTCAACACAAACATAATCTCAGTGATTGCTTGTTGGCTGTTGCATGTTCTTCTGTTAACTGATAAAGCAACACCCAGTAAATGGGAGATTATTCAAACCACAAAGCTGTTATGATTAGTTATTGAAAACAGAATTGTTTTAATAAGACATTTTATCTGAGTCTTTTTGTTGTGCCAGAAGAATAGAAGCAAATACACTGTAGACAACCAGATGATCATTTTATTTCCAATTTTTCTTTTTAAATTGGAAGTTTTACAGGGAATTTGCATCATGAACTGCTCTGTACTTTTAAAACAAGAAGTATAATCTTAGTGGAATATGCTTCAGGATTCTTGGGTTCGTGAGCCTATAAGGAAAAGGCAAATCATGTGCAAATTAAAGGAATTTTCAAAAGGAATTTGGGAAAGACTGGGTGCAAAGAGGTAAAATGTCAGCAAAATCAATGCAGGTAAGTTAACTCACAGCAGGAGAAAATCTGGTCAGAATTTTTTCCTATAGGAATTCCAGTAACTTTGTAAAGGTCAAATTACACTGTTCTCCTGGAATTGTGTGGAAAATGTTGTGAAATTTAGAAAAACTTCTTGGAGAGATTTTCTGCATTTTCTGGGTTTGGATAGGCTGTGAAGCTCATAAAAACCCGCCCTCTGAGCCAAATGTAGTAAATTTAGAAATATAGAAATATAGCTGATACTCATTTTCTTCATCCTCAATGAAGAAGTTTCAGCTCAATTGACTCTGAGTTCTGATTCATTTCTTTATACTGAAAATGTCATCTGTCCATCTGCTCTACACATATTCTTGAAATATATATTGTAAGCTATATATTTGAAGAAGAGATTGAAGAACTTCAGGTTTAGCAAATAATTAAATCACTTAAAAACTGGCCTGTGATCACAAGAGTTAAGGTTTCTCATTAACTTGGAGTCCAGGTTAAAGATCTTGACTGAAATTATCAGCTTGCTAAAGCCAGTGGGATTGCTGCCATTGTTTTCCACAGCTTTGGGATTTCAAACATCCTTTGAATATATCTCATAAAATATTCCATCAGGAACTATTTCTATTGGATTGAAATTTTCCCTTCTTTATCAGGATATGATCATTATTGTCTTTTGCTTGGGGTTCACAATGTCTTTGGAATAAATGTTCAGAATTACCTTCCATTGCTCCTCATAGGTGACATGACTGATTTTCTCACTGGTTGCTCTCCATGCATTAAATTAATTGTGTTGCAGTAGAACAATTGGATATAAAGCCCAGTATTTTCCAAGAACCTAAGGAAAGCAGTATTCAACCTTTCTTGAAGTCAGTAGAAATTGTACACTTAATTCCTTCAGGCTTTTTTGATTATTTCATGCCTCCAGTTGATAAGTTTTTTGGTGTCCTTTAGAAAAAAAATTCTATACATCCCAGTGTACCTACCACTGCAAAGGAGCTGTTCCCTTCTCATTTTCTAAATTCCTTAATTTTATCCACATGCCTCTCACCAGTGTCTGTGCCCAGACTGAGGAGTGAGATGTGTGTCCAAATGTATTTCTAGGAACAGACTGAAGAGCCTATTAGGCTTTAAAACTTGATTGCCCATCAGCTGTTCTCTGCAATTGTTTGCTTATTTTGCAACTTTAACAGAATACAAAGAGGCTCAAAGCTGAGCTTACAGTGTGTGCATTTTAACTCTTTCTCTCCTTTTCTTATTTCCCATTATCTTTACAAGTCACTACTTAGCATCTGTAAGACGGGATCTTAGCCCTCAATTTCTGCAACTGGGAATTCCCTGAAGTGCTCTAAATTCAGCAATGCTTACACACATGAAAAGGTTAAAACAATATCGTAACATCAGGGCCCTGTCTGGAGAAGTCTGTCAGGACTTCTCCATTTTGTTCCTGATTGTATCTCCGTGTTGATATAGCAACTTGCTCTTCACTACAGATGGCAGGGAGAAAACCCTCCCATGGAGCAGCTTTTCATCAAAAAACACTGTTCCACCAAAATAAGAATGTTCTGTGAAAATGCTTCAATCCTGAATTTATTTTGTTCAAAGGGAAAGACAGGGAAGGATGCACCAAAGACAGGGTAGGCCTGGAGTCTGTTCCTCCTTGTCTTACTACAGCAACGAAGTGGTGGAAGAGGCTCATGATCCCTCTGGCCCCAGGATCCTTATTTCTGTGGCAGTGGCTGCAGTGCTCTGGCCTCAGTAAAATTATAGAGAGGACATGGTCTCTACTGGGTGGTTTGGGCACTTCCTTAAGAAAAATTAACTGTAATTTTGGGTAACTTGCAGTGAATTTGTACAGCCTGAATCTTGCTCCTTAAGCAATTTCAAGAATCTTACAAGCACATGTGCTCAGCTTTCAGATATTTCATTTAGCCATGCATAAAACTAAAGGAAACCCTTCCTCTAGACTAAAATGTTATTTAGTGGAAAAATATTTTGCAAAGTGACAAAAAAAAATAGGTACTTCTTTCTCTGTAGGATTAGACTGTGCTGGAATTGTAATTACATATAGACTTTCAAAGATCCAAGTAAGAAAGCAACATTTACCTTTCTTTTTCCTGATATAATTTTGACACATTAGTAAAAAATCAATCACCAATCTGTCAGTTAAATATGGTTTGTTCCAGGTCAGTATTTTTAAAAATAATGTAACTTTATCTCCCATCTTGTGTGTCAAATACATATAGAAAGTTGTTTCAGATTGTAATCCATTAATCTGTGACTCTCATGAATTTCAGAATAAAAAGAATTGTTTGTGCATAATTTTCTATGGTGTAATTTTTTTCTAATTGGAACATTGTCACATTGTGAGGACAAAAGGTCTGAGTAAAACAAACATGGGAAACTCAGAGCAGATCATTACCCAGAGATCACTAAATAGAAATGTTATGCACCTCCAGTTCTAAATTACTGACAGCATGTGTTTAGCAGAAATTTGAAAAACATGTTTGTATTCTTGCTTATGCTGATCCATGAACTGTAGTCAACTGGCTGAATGTCCTGGGATAATACTGATGTCCTGTACATTTTTGGTGTGTAAGAATCTCATTTGTAGTGACTTGAAATTGAATCAAGCGTGTCAAAGGGAAGTAGAGTGCCTGTATCATGTTTCCCAAAGCTTAAGAGAGCAGGCAACATTCTCTTTTCAAGCTTAATTAATGTAGTACTTCACTAAATGCCTCCTGGTCATTGAAAATATCTTCCCAAATACATACAGTTTTATAAGAATGTGAGCAAGAGCAGATACTGATAGCAAATATTTTAAAAGGATCTAAGAACAAATAGTGAATGTATAAACTCTAAAGAAAAACAGTTCATAAACAGTGGGGTTTCCCTTGAATTTCTGATAGTTTTTGTTGTTTGGGTCTTTTTGAGGAAAGGAAAAAAAGGCAGGGACACACACTGTCCCGAAAGAAAACCCAAAAACGGGGCAAAAAGCTGATGTCATCCAAGATGATCAGATGTTACCGATTATCCTGCCCTCCCCAGATCCAGGAAAAAAGGGGGAATCAGCTCTTGTCTTCACAGCCATTGTTTCAATCCACCAATCCATGACAATTCAAGTAGTAAAACTCCACATGTTTTCTGTCAAGCCCTGCAATATCAATGCATGTCCCTCCACAGGCAAGGAGGGAGGGCTTTGTCAAATCAAAGTGTGACCACACCTTTTTAATAGGGAAAATTCTGTTATGAAGGTGCACTCTAAATATCAAGAAATCCCCCGGGAAATTTCTCCCAGTCATAACTTGTGATTTTTGACCAGGTCAACAAAATATAATGGACTGTGGTAGGATACTTTCTATCAAGGACAGAGATGTGGAGAAAGACAAAAGCTGTCTGGTTTCAGGGTCCTGATTTCAGTTTAACTTTAAATTAGAGACACATGACCTGTGTATGAGTCTCATAGACTTATAATAACCAAAATTTTGGGGAACCATCATGGAAAAAGCACAGAGAAATTATTATTTTTCAGTTTTTTTCCTGTGGCTACAGAACATAAAAAACATCAAGACCTTATGCCAAAGCGTTCTTTCATAAGTTGCCATTGGTTCGTATAGCTTCTGTATTTAAAGCTGGAATTTTGAAAACACCTGGAAAAATAAATCATGAAATTGTAAAAATAAAGGTTTAAAAATGGAATAAAAAAGAGACTGACCTAAACTACAGTGAACTATTTTTCCTTCCCCAGCAAAAATATAAGTGTGATTGGGTTTTGAGTCCCCCAAAGCTCATACAATCCTGCCTCAAAACTGCTCTAATATCAGTTGAACCTGTTTGAACTCCGCACCCAACACAGCCTTTGGCAGTCACTTGACTTTCAGCTTATGAGTGACTATAGCTAACAATTAGTCTGGTATTTTACTTCAGCATCTTAAAAAACCCTACATTATGTCAAACAGCGGTAAAATCAATTGCTCCTCTCTCTGCAGCTTTTGCTTTGTGTTCTCAGTTTTCCCTCAAACTCTGGCTCTGTGCAGATAAGAAGTGAACTTCCAGCCCTTGGTGGTGGTGACAGGACACCCTCATGCAACTTCAGACATTATGGGAAGGTGAAAGGAGTCTTTGCGGTAGCTGACACCTGCATTTTATTTTTTCTTCTAAATTTTGGTGACTCGTGTTTTTAGAACAAGCAGTCTGAACACACTGCTAGAATTGAGTAGCACTGCCCACTCAGTGAATACTTAAATGAGTGAAGTATTAGAATAATAGTTTGCAGGATTAAAATGTCTTTTCTCAATGTTTCACTCTACCAATCCTGGAATACATGATGCCTTCTGGAAAATTCCATCCAGGTTTTGTTCTGGGATTTTTGTTTATGTTACAACTGCATCTATTGTGAAGAAGGTTATTTTTCTCTCAATCCCTCTCTCTTAAATACATTTTCAAATATAATTTTAAATTACATAGCAGTTCAGAAGAAAAGTGCATCAAATATTGACTCCAATTTTGATAAAAATTCAAATTAAAAAAAAAGGTCGCATCCTGTCTCAGGATCTTGCTGTCACAGTCCCACATGCTTGAATCCATGCAGTAGAAATCATCTGCTCATACTGACCATGATTTATTTCAGGGAATTGCTCACAGATACAAAATCCAGGGAGGCATAAGTTATCCCAGAGTCCAGGGCATCTGTGTTGGGCAGGTGAGGTGAAACATGGGGGGCTTGTTCAAATCCCACCAATGTCAGAATCTGAAATGCCAAAATATTTCCAATTTCCAGATACATTTATTGAAGAAGCAGCATGGGATTACTCTGACAAAGTGATACAAAATGGATGGAGATGAAATAGATTTGCTTAGAGTCAAACTGCAAAATATATGTGTTTTGGATCTGTATTTGCATAAACATACATTAGCTACTATTTCTGTGTACCTATAAACATGTGCATTGACACAAAACATTGATTTGTTACATGTTCAGTACTTAAAAATACATTATTTGGGGCATATAAATGTATAAAGCTGTTTCTTGTAGCAGTGAGCCACTGACCATCACTAATGAAGGCATAAAACTTGACTTTTATTTTTTTATTTTACTTAGTTCTTTACTTTCTACTACCACTTCTTTCCCTTTCTCTTTTTTTTTTTTAAGCCCTTTTATTCAAACATAAGATGTCTGCTACTATCTAAACAGGATAGAGGCATTTACAAGTAAGATGACCAATGTGCCAAATCAAACAATGTTTATTTTACCAGGGGAGAGGAATATGTTAGAAGAGAAATCTGTTTTTATATTTAGAATATATTCAGAATGTTTGAAGGGAAGCAGAGCAATCTCCCGCAGTTTTCTCTCAACAGAACATACTGTGTCACCAGTGAGGCTGTGTCCAAAAGCAATAGTTTTACCTCTCTCTTCTTCCAATTTTCCACCTCAGTTTTTCTCTTCCTTGAAATGGTTCATGGAGAAACCAGAATAGTTATAAATCAATGAGCTTGCAGCAGACACTCAGATCAGCTGCGTGCTGATCTCTGAGAACACAGCACACTGAGCACCTCTGGAAGCTGATTTGCTTCCTCTGGTGCATCAGTACAGGTTGAACTCCTTTGAACTTCAGTCTGCCCTGATAGAGATGCTTAGGAGGATTTGACCCCAAGAGTATGGAAGTGCAATAAAACCTTTGCCAGGCAGCAATCACCAGCAAAGCTTGCTCATTCATTTGTTTTGTGAGGGGAGACTGCCCAGCCGCATTTGTCCCTTGGTGTACACTTTCCATCTTTACAAAAACCTTTTTACACTTCGTCCTTAAATTTTTTCTTAATAAAATTGCAAAGAAACCCCAAAACAAAACAAAAAAACCCCATCCCAAAAAAGCCCCAGCATTTTTACAAAGTTATTAATATTACTTTAAAAACAGCAGTTACTGGCTTCATTTTTCAAGAAGCATTTCAAAATAATTTGTGAATATTATTTATTTTAGATTGTGTCTACTAAGAACAGGCATTTCAAGATGTAATCTGAAGTGAGTGGCACATGCTCATCTGTGTCCAAGTATGTCCCTACCTGCACAAATGAGTGATGGCCTTGTATGATAAAATCACTGTATTTTTTATGTGTGTTGGAGGAGTCCTTTACTTCTATCTCACAAGACAAGGTATAATGATGGCATTTTTGACAAATACTTCTATACATAAACATGTTTTAAGCCTTGGCATATTTACATTAAATGCAGCTCCTGAGGACTGAGATACTATCATTTCTTTGGATTTGTTTGCTTCCATACATCTCTCTCAACAGAGAGCAAGGTTCCAGGAAACCCTCTGCTAGGCAGCCACGTACCTGATATGAACTTTCCTTCCTAAAGTTTGGATTCTTCTCAGGTCTTGCTTGATTGTTGCTTTCTGCTTTCCACTTTTTCAAGTAGTTCTTTGTCTTTCTTTGGAAATTTCTTACTCTATGATTCAATGTGCTGGTTTATTGGTTGAAATACCTGCTTTGCTTCAACATAAGGGTTAGGATTTTTTTTTTCTTTAATAAGCAGGAATATAGAAAATTTAGCAATTATAATAATAATTTCACTTTTTTCATATTGCTTTCAGCATTCATGGAGCATTTAACTGAATTTTATGTGAGTCCATAAATAAACTCATACAACCAGAATACCTTAGAATTGGTGATTTTACTTTTATCCAGGTAGCCTGGAGGTTTACAGCCTTGTTTCAACAAGTTCACTGATGGGGGAGGGGTCAGCTACAGAAAATCCAGGGTCCCTACAGATGTTAGAAGCCAGCACTGCTGGCAATTCAGTGATCGGCAGTTTTCCACCTTGTGTACTCCATAAGCACCTTCCTTAGGACTTTATGAAAAATATGAGACATTGCACAGGTGGGTCCAGCTTTCAGACAAACTGGAACATCAGACCGCTGAAAATCTAGGCAATTATACTTTTTGGAAGAAGGACTAACACACGTGTCATAATATGATCTTTTGAACTGAGCATCCTGACTCAGATTTCTAGTTTCAACTTCTGTGTTCTGAAGACAGGCGAATTATAATAATCTATATAAAATGCACCCATGAATTATGTTGAATGTTCCAAATATTTTTTTCCTCAATATGAGGAGCTAAACAATCAAAATGTTTCATATACTCTAATATTACTTTGGAAAAAAAATCCATCAAGTTCTTTGTGTGCAAGTGCAATGCCTGAGTACATCAAGCACTGACATCAATGGTTCTCTCAATGATTAAATGTTGGCAATATGCTGAGTCTGTATCAGCTCCAAAAGGTTTGTCTCAAATTATGATTTACTGACACTTATATGCACTATTGACCAGCTCATGTCTTGTGTGCTCAGCAGAAATGATTTTCAGCTTGCCAGCTACTCAAAAGATCACTAGACATGGTTTTGTACATTTCTGAAGTGAAAGGCACATGCTTTCATCAGCTTTTTCATAATCTTTGCATCAGTGTGCCCACAAAGTCTCACATTTTGCCCTTTAATGTTGACTTATTTCACAGCTATATTTGGTGAGTGCATTTCTGCCATTTAGTTTTGTATTTTATTATACTTTCCACGTCTTTAAATTTCCCCTTTTCTTGATAAATTCATTTTATAAATTAAATCAGCATGGGCTGACCCAGAACATATTAAAATGCCATTTGAATCAGTTCCAAATTCAGGTGCTTATAAAAACAAATTTGAGAAGCAACTGTAATTCCAATCCCTCCTATGTTATGTGAGCAATTTAAAATTATGGAAATACTTCCAATTTTATAGGCAATTTGAAATGGAAAACAACCAGAGTTCTGGGCATGTGCTCTGTATATAGGGACCTTGCAAATAGAAATGCTTTTAAAGTTAATTTCCATGTGCACCCAGTTACCTGGTTCTGTATATGTTAAAATGAAAATTGCACATTTATATTTTAAAATTCAAAATGTTACTTTTATTGGACTTCTAGCCAATAAAGAGAACATCTGTACTATAAATGCAATCTGTCTGTTCAATTTGTACTAAATTCATGGATCTTATAATGGATCTGTATATTTACTATTCTTTCCATATAATAGAACACATTTTGGGGGGAGAGGAAGAGAGCAGGCTAAGTGTTCATTGGCTCCTTAGGCTATAAAATATTATAATAAAATATATAATCTTCTACTTATGCTCATATATTGCATAAGATAAGCACACAAAATCCTGACATGTAAACATGAGTCTCTTTGTGTAATGCTCAGGTTTTCTTTGTTCCTTGCTCACATGCATGTTATCTTGGTTTTATCCTTTTCCTGTCACAGTGAATCTATTCTTTAGGCAGGTGAAAGTAGAAGAATTAGGTTCAGCTTTGAATATCAGTGCTATAACTTCACTTTAACAGTACTGCTGTTTATTCTTTCATTAAATGAACAATTATTCCCTAGTTTACACATTAGGCACCCCTAAATAATATGAAAGGTTGTATAATCAAAAATTAGGGAACATTTCCTTTATAGTAAGAATAGATCCATAGCAAATCAAACCTATTTTTAGTCAATATGGTTTATACAGATTTGGTATAGTGATACCTTTCACTGAGGATAAATATTGCAGTTAATCAATAAGTGAAGCAGACTTATTAGATCATCTTGAGGTGGACTTAGCAGTATAGACATATCCTTGCATTTTCAGATCTCTAGTGAATAATAGGTGATTAAATTCTAAAAAGAAATTTTAAAAAAATTAAAATTTAATAATAATCTAGTCCCTTCTCTGAGGAAGCTGTGCTTATACCTGTGTATGAAAAGACATCAAAGGAAAGGTTGTTAAAAGCTTGCGTTTGCAGGTTTTTGTCTGGTGTAGACCACAAGAGCTCCACGGATGGATCCAGGCACTCACCAGCAGCTGGGGTTGTGAAGAGTGAAGGCCCAGAGCACTCCTGATGGTGGAGAACTGGAAATTAACCTCCACCTGACCAGGCAGAAATTTGGAAAGGCAAAGGCTTCAGATAACACTACAAGGGTTGCACAGGAAAGAGTGGTTCACATTTTTCAGGAACTAGGTTATTTGTTAGAAGAGAAAGCATAAGATACAGATTTTGTCTAAACCAAAATAGAACTAAGGATCTAAGGGGACGAAATTAAACTGAACATTACAGAGAGACCAAAGGTGCAGAGAGACACAGTGTGCAGGATTATTCATTCTTTAACGACAAAGATTAAAATATTTATTCTTAGGCAAAAGAGAGTCAGTAAAATACCCTTGAAAGAAAATGTGTTCAAAACCCAGATAAAAAAATCATAAATGAAAATCGATTAAGAGCTAATAGTTTTGAAGACATTTTCTCCTGCACAAGAAGTTTGCAAACAGAAAAACCCTGGAGGTTAACCAATTGTTTTAAAGGAATGCTTTTTAGAAGCAGCCCTCCATTTCCATCCTGTCTTTAAATTCTTCCCTAGGCATCCATCATGACTGCTGACAGAATATGTGACTGGAAGCACTTTTGTGTGCTTATTCTGTGTGCTTATCTTATGCAATATATGAGCATAAGTAGAAGATTATATATTTTATTATGATATTTTATAACTTAAATTGCCAAAATCTATAACTGTAGAAAATGCAGAATACCAGGAAGTTCAATATCATACAAGCATACTTAAAACCAGAATGTAAATAGTTGTTAATACACATAAATCAGTGTTCCTGTAGGTCAGAAAAGTTACTCTAAATGAAAGTGGGTTTGACCTAGTCATGCCTACTATGAAATGTCTCATTTGATGCCAGTCCTTCCAAAAAGAGATGTTAGAGAGGTGGATAGAGGCCACTTTCCTGCCACAGCAAGCAGATCACTTTAGGTAGGTTTTCCAGTGCAGCTGGTCATTTTTGCATTTTCACTTGGTCAAACACTAATAATGCACTCTTCTGTAAGTTCTATGACTCATGTCATAAAATATTATATTAATATAGTTTGTAAGCACAGGGTGTTGGGCTGTGTGAGATGGAGCCTTGCCCCTTATTTGTCAGAGAGGCATAAAAGCCTAACTTTCATACATGAAGTCAGAATTCCTGTTACTGTCTCACCATTTCCAGCATATCTTTGTGTTTCCAGGGCTCAGCTTCTTTCTATCCAGCTCAGAACTCTGAAATGTGAAAGGTTCAGAGGTTTGTATTCGTCTGTCAATACTTCTTGAATTATAAATTAATGGACACAAGCTTAGAGAAGAAAAGTGGGGTTTTTTTATGACATGACATTTTTTGTTTATTTGTTAGCTTCTTCATTAGATATTCCATCATAACCTCAAGGTAGCTACATATGACCTCTGAGATAATCTCTTTCAGCCAGTTGAGGAACCACCCAGCAATTTTATCATTCCAGTGTCATTTGAAATTTTAAAAAATAGGTTCTATTATTTTCTTATGATTTTTTTTCTTACCCAGATATTTTCCAATTCTAATTTAAAGTCAGTTTTTGCATTTCAAAACTGAATTCCCAACTTAATTAAGATAAAATGTTTGAAAAGCACATCCAGTAGTTATGGCTGTGCTGTTCCCCACTTCTCACAGGCAAATTCTGCTTCAGAATTCAGTAAGACACTGGACTGAGCTGCAGTGATTTTGTTCCTTCTACTGGCTACCTGTAAGCACCATTCAGAGCTTACTGACTTCGATGAGGAGAGTCCAGTGACTTCCATGAGTCTTTTATTAGTTTTATAAAACTAATTAGCATGATATTCAACAATAACTAATTAGCAACTGATTAGCATGATATTCAGCTCTGTTGCATGGTTCTTGTATTTAGTCTTATTTTTGCACACAAAGGTGGCAGTTTCTCATGACGGCAGATGAGTAATAGAACAAAAAATGTATATTTTCTATCATGTAGAATTTATATTAAAGAAAAGACCTAAGAAGAGACTTCTGTGCAGCTGTATGGTGCTGCATCCAGTTGGCATCAGGTTACTGGTGGTGTCCCACAGGCATCAGTGTTGGGCCCAGTTCTGTTTAATATCTTCACTGACGATCTGGTTGAGAGGGGATCGAGTCTACCATTAGCAAATTTGTGGGTGACAACAAGTCAGGTCAGAGTGTTGACCTGCTGGAGGGTGGAGGACTCTGTGGAGAGATGTGGAGAAGCTGGATAGATGGACTGAGACCAACAGCATGAGGTTCAACAAGACCAAATGCCTACAGGAGGGGGTAGTCAGGTGTGGGTTGGGGTCTTCTTAACCAGCAACAGGATGAGAGGACATGGCCTTAAGCTGTGCCAAAGAAGGTTTAGGTTGGACATTAAGAAGAAATTCTTCATGGAAAGGGTTATTAGATATCAGAATGGACTGCCCAGTTTGGTGGTGGAGTCACCGTCCCTGGAAGTATTTAAAGAAAGCCTGGATGTGGCACTCAGTGCCATGGTCTGGTTGACAAGGTGGTGTTCAGTCACAGGTTGGACTCAGTGATCTCAGAGGTCTTTTCCAACCTGATTCTGTGACTCTGCGAATTAAGACAGGCCTATCAGTAAGATTTTTACCAATATATCTCACTATGCCTTGAATATCTCTCCAGGTCTCCAAGAATTCAGTGCATTTGCAGTCCATCCTACAAAGGAGTTAATCAAGAGTCCTGGATGTGATGAAATAGAAAAAGTTAAAAGAAGTGACAAAAAAGCCCTGACTTAGAAAGCAGATAGTAGGATTAAAAGCAGATGTATAATGTAAGAGTCTTGGACCCCTTTAGGTGCAATGAATCTGCTGAAGCTGCCAGTGTTTCTGTGCTGACTATAGAGGAAGACCAGATGATGAGTTAAGGCAAGTTACTAACTTTTGAATGGCTAAAATTAGGGTGAGTTAAATGCCACCTACACACTTGTGAAGGAAATGTGAGACAAGCTTATGAATTGTTAAAGCCACAGTCAGTCCAGAGATGGTAAAGTCTTGATGAAAGAAGGGAAAAGCAAGAAGGAACACTTGGGCGATTTATTCAACCACCCTGTCCCAGACAGCCCTGCTGTGCATGATGGGGATGATTCATTCAGTCAGCCCCAATGCCAAGGAAAACAGCTCTATGCAATCTGAAATGAAAATGGGCCGTCATGAAGTTGAGGAACAGCACATTTCCCCAGGGTGGATAATATCCATGCAAAACTACAGAGGCAGAAAGGAGACTTTAAGATATTTGGTAGATTATTCATCATTGTTTCTTTCAGAAGTGACTTGGATGGCTGCCCTTCAAGTGCTGAAGCAAGAACAATCATGTAGTGTGGATACTTGAAAAAAACACATCCCAGTAACGTGGACATATAGTCCCACTGGATTTTGCTGAGATCTGAGTGCAGACTATTTATTTAATCACACCAGCAGAGGAAAACACATGTCTACCAAATAATGTAGCAAAAGAGCATTCTTGGCATGAAGACCAGGACTGGGCTGTCAGTGAGGGAAGAAAGCTGATTGCACAGCTTAGGGGAGAACACACTGGGTAGCGACTGTATGAGATGTAAAGAGGTAAATAGGAGAGGCACAGATTGCTGAGGAATGGAACAGCAGTGGTCTGCCAGTGGATATTAAATCAGCATACCTGTATTGTGCCACTATACCAATTTTGTTGGTTAATCAATATATAAAGACTCATATGAATACCAGGAGAGAAATATATAGATAGATATAGATATAAGTAGGTATAGATATAGATATATAGATATATATAAGAAGTAGCACAGAGAATCCCGCCTCAGTTCAAAAGTTAAGGTAATCAGCCTAATTGTCTTTGGCATAGTATTGATTCTTCTAAAGGCAGAAGTAGAAATGAAACTTTTTCAACAGAAAAGGCTTTCCAGGGGAAGTAGTTATGGCAGCAAGCCTTCCAGGGTTCAAGGAGCATTTGGACAATGCTCTCAGGCACGTGGTGTGGTTCTTGGGCTTGTCCTATACTGGGCCAGGGGCTGGACTTGACAATCCTTGTGGGTCTGTTCCAACCCAGCATAATCTGTGACTCTGTGATCCCATGAATAGCAGGTGTATTGAACACATGCTGCTCAAATGGACTTACAGCTTGGTCCACGCTTGTGTACAAAATAAACACATACTTGTGTGAGAGCCTGAACTTTACTGCAGAAACTGCTCCAATAAGATTAACTTAATTAGTGGCTAGGCAGACTGCTGCAGTCAATGCTGAGCTAAAACACATGTGTCCGGGTGACCTTGGGTCCACACACCTGCAAATCTCTTTGCATTTTATTCAGTAGATTTATTAAGTTTTTATCCTATTTATTTTGATTGGGTGGCCTTTGTTTTTGCACAGAGCCTCATGTATTTTAGAAAAAGAAGTAACATATACATAAATGCTTCATTATTATTACTATTACTGCTACTACCAGCATCTGTAGGTAGAGGAACTGGGTTGGAGAATTTTCCCAGATGTTAAGCAGAGTTTGTATCGGTGAGCAATGAGCAGGAGAAATGGGATAGAACAAAAGTAGTGTGAAAGGAGCAACTGCAGAGTGAAGGGAAAAAAATCTCAGAACCATCCAAGGAATAGAGTTGACACCTTCTGAATCTGCAACAGACCTCTCTAGAGGAGAGCAGCATGATGGAGGAGGGTGTGATTTAGCTCCCGGCTACTACCTTAAATTTTTACTGTCACCAGCCAATCTAAGTCTCATTAACATGGTTAGGGAGAAGGGGGAAATAAGGGCATATATGTCAGATTTAGAGGCTGTTCCTGAAGTTTCCTCACATGATTTCTGTTCTGCTGAAATATTATTTCCTCTCACTACATTTGAGATGGTTGTTTCACTTGGAGTCCAGGTCTAAGAGAATGTCTTTTTCTAGTAGTGAGATCAGAAACTGATTTCGCTTGAAAAGATGATTGCCACTTAATAACGCAGATAGAAACCCTCACATAAAACTCAATTTATGAGATGAAAGCACTGTGAAATGAGAAAAGTATGACTAAATGTGAAGGAAATGGAGAGGAATATTTAGAGACATAGCTAATAAGCTGTCTTTCAATGAGCTTTTGGGGCCTGCTCTGGAGATACTGTCAGAGCCCATTGGAGACTAAAATTGGAGATTCAGTATTCACTGTAACCTAATCAGAAATTCAGGCACTTTTCTTGAACCTGGGTGGGCAGTTTAGCAGTTTTCTAAAAGTAGGGGGGTTTGTCCATTGGTTACTTTTTTCTTAGTCAGCTGGTTTCCCTCTGCCCCTTGCCTCCTGAAATTTTCTGGTGACCATGCAAACAAATCATGGGCGTGGGCCAGGAAGGGATTCACGAGTGTACTTTATTTTGCATATGTCATTAATTTGAATGTTATAACTTATGTGTTCATCACATTTAGACCCTTTGCTTGGTGATGGCCACTGGTTGTTGATTTACTGAAGCTTTGAGCCTTCTCCTGGTGGGGTGGTGTTTGCACCGGGTTCTTCTCTGACCAAATCACACAGTAATGCTTTTGTTAGTTCTGACTTCAAAACCTATCTCTGCCTTTATGAAAACCATTTATTCTTTTAAATGATTTTTCCTTTGAGATAAAGCAAATCTGTATTAACATTCTTTCATTTAGTTTGCATGGAAATACACTTAAAAACTCCCCAAATCTCTGTCAAGAAAGTAAAAAAGTACAAGTAACTACTTCCTTCTTACACCCTAATTCCTTCTCCTCTTACCAGAAATCCTCTAAAAAATGTAATACACTCTGACAAAAACTGAAATTTGAGTTTTCTTTTCAAGTAGAGAAATGGATAATGCAAGAAACAGAGAAAAATAAGTTGAATTTAGTAGGATTTCTCCATATCTTTTCAATCAGCATTTATTTATACTTGGAAAACCACTTCCCTTTTGAATGCTTCCCTAACATTAAGGCCAGAAACTTTCATCAACATTTTACAAGCAGGACTGAAGTTAAACAGCATACTTATACTGGATGGCATCAACCCAGTTATAACTTCAAGGAGATAAGTATTGCAGCTGAATGTGTTGATGCAAAATTGTGGTGAAAGGAGAAATAATTCGATATTCTGTTCAAATATATATCAAAAATGTGACCAGGTTAGTGCTTTAATTCAGAGCTGGATGTTTCCAAAGAGTTTGGGGGACTCCTTGGCATTTTGAATGTCTGCCATGCAATGTCTGGCATCGATTTGGAGAAGAAGATTTTATACAAAGTTATTCCTTTGCAAACTTGGAGTCATTTGGGTTATGACTTTTATATAAGAGCAAATATGCAGGGTCAAGATTAAATGTTTATCTAGTCCCGTGTCCTGTCTCTGACATGTCAGCCAGTGGCCATGTCGGGGGAGGACATGGTATGAACAGGGGAAGGATATAGTGAAACTTTGCAATTATGGTCCTCCAGCTTCCAGGGATCTGTCCCAGCTCCAGGACTTTCTCTGCCAGAAATTGTAACCTTGTGGTTTTGGGAACATTACAGGAACAAGTCCAAAATTTATAATGATTGAATCCAGCTTTTTTTTTTTCACCCCATTTATTTATTTATTTTTTCATATATACATTTCACAATCCCTCAAACTATTGGAAATATGCACACAATTTTTTCATACTTGATCATGGAAAGCATAGATATTTCTCTCCTGTGACTTATGATATGTCACAGGAATGCACTCCCTTGCAAATCTCTGTAATTTCAGGTTTTTAGCAGAAGCTGAAGTACTTCAAATATATATATGTGTATATATATACTAAAAAAAAAAAAAAAGTTGTTTGGAAAAGTGCCCACCTTACTGCAAGAAGGAATTATTAGAAATCTCACAGGAAAAATTACTCTTGTGAGATTTTTTCCTTCGTTTGTAGTAAGAGTCAGGTACTTTGTACTTTTCTTAGATTGTTCATGCTTAAAGGACAAAGTTTATGCTTAATCTAATAAGAATTTCAGATTAGATTAAATTAAGATATGAAGAGATAACAAAGGGATCAAACTTTATATCAAGGTATTATTCTCCCGTTATTTATGTAAAATAATAGATTATTAACATATATTTTTGTTTATTTATAGATAAACACTGTGGACATGAGGCCACTCTGATGAAAAGATGTACGTAGTATACATGCATATATCAGACATAGTTGTGCTTTTTCCTCATGGTGACATACAATTTATTGTAGGACCTGGCTTTGCAAGCAGATGGGAGTCAAAATCCTGCCAAGTCCCTGACTCTTACATTCTGGAAGCCAAATCCCCAGAGCCCTCAGACCTCCCTCCAGATGCAGAGTACAACAGAGAGCCAGATAAACATGCATCAGTCGAAGGTTTTTGCTTTTATATCTAGGTGTAATTTTGCATTTTATATGAAATTAGTCTGTAAAATGGATACACAGGAAGGACCACAGAAAGAAATTTGCCATGGCTGTTCTTCTGGCTTTGAGAAGTGGTGGCACATCATGACTCACATCCACATTCTCCTGAGGATAAAGGTGTTCTGGACACTGTCTAAGCATTGTATAGTGAAGGCACAGACCAAAACCAAGCCAAAGCCTGGCTGAGCACACTACAGGGAAGAGGGGGTACAAGGCCCTGAGCCCTGATCGTGCCCCACTACAGTATTTATGGGCTTTTCTGACAGGCAGTAGCAACTCAGACTCCTGTAGCTCCTGACAATGTTATTAACAAGAGCTGTAGGTGAAGATCAGAAGTAATTTATTTATGTAATAACCAGCCCTACTGGAAGGCTTGGGTGTGCGAGGGCAGCAAGGCCATTATTTAAATTTTTGCAGTTTAAGAAAGTAATTTCACAGCTAACCTTGGAAAATAGTATGGACCTTGCCGTCACTTCGTTTTCTTTTAGTATAGAAGTGGGTGGCTATATTTGTTGTGGAAAGCTTGTAAAAGTAAACAGTGCAATTATTTTAATCTCTTAATATGTTTGGAATTACAGCTCATGGCTGTTCAAAACACTCTGGTCACTGGGGTTTGCATAACACATATGCCATAGAGTCAGCAAATGTCTACCATATGAGCAACAAATACAGAATGATAAAATAAATTCAAAAGAAGGCCTTTCCAACCCTGGATACCCAGGAGATAAGAGAAGCAAAGTGACAGCTGTCTTCAGCAAGAGAAAATCTATTCAAATATTGTTTTTCAAAGGATTCCTCTAAATAAGGATGATTTATTTTACCATGGGCATGCCAGAAATGCCATGATGTTAGGAAAAATATTAGAAGAGTTATCTGAGACCCAAAACTCCAACATACCATGAGTCAGTTATTAAAAAACAAATAAATGGATACTTCAGTCTTCAGGCACAGAAAGTAAAGTAGAAGTAGGAAAGTTTTTGCCACATTTTCTCCTTTTGTCTAGGATTTATTAATTTTCTATATTATTCAGCAAAATAGATTAGAGTCAGATCATGAAAAGCATATTCACATTGCCTAATGATTTACTCATTCCCATACAGATTACTGGGAGTACTTGTGGATTAAAAATGCCCTTCATAGGTAGTTAGGTGTGGTAATTTTACCAGTTGTAATTAGAAAAGAGCAATGCTTTATAAGGCAAAGCACCCTGCTTGTGGTTTTTGCTAAAATGATATATATCCTAGGACATTCCACTTGTTTATTATATGGGATATGGCAAAGGTACTGGAGTATGAGAGCCTTTCTCCTCAATGTCTTAGTTCAGAGCTAGGATTGCTGCTGACTCTTTCAGTTCAGTAGGGAGGATTCAGTAAAACATTACTTAGAAGAAAGGCACGTGGTAAGGTTGAGATGATAAATACTGCATCTCCTTGTTCACAGACATAAAGTGAAATTAACATCTTTTTAAGATAGTGTTTCTCCATGCGAGTAAACTCACTTCCCAAAACACAGTCTATGTGCACCGTATCTTTGACCACAGGTGTGGGGTTGTACCCCATCAAATGCCCATTTCTGGCCTCTGGATATATTATGCAAAAGCTCTGATATCACTCCCTAGTCTGCTCTTGGTCCCTTGGTCACTGATCTTGCACAGATAAAGCACTTCAGTGCTATTTTTCAGTATCAACATACTTTTTTATCAAATTCCATTGAAACTTTCTCTTCTTTGCTAGAAACTAGCTTTGTGACTTAATAGAACATCAATTAAAAAAAAGAAATTCTTAGACAGATTTCTCAGCTTCACAACAAAAAAAATTTAACACCTACAAAAATGGAAGAAAGTTAACACAAAGCAAAAGAGGCAGTCACAACTTTTGTGTAAAAAATAATTTCCCAGAAAGTACCACAAGAATTTTCAAAAGCCGTCAGGGTTTTCCTCCTATTGATCATAATTACTGTGTTTAGAAAGCACAAAGAATAAACTGAACATCACATCAAGCACTGAGCAAGTAGCCTCCAAGGAAGGCTAAAGATAGATCACCTTCTATAAATTTACAGCACAGCACGAGAGTACAAATTCCAAAAAGAAGTTGTTGAAATACAGCATTAAACTCCTTTATAAATCATTTTTAGTACAGGTAATTAAGCAGAGGCAAAAGCCATAGCAATTTGGATTAGATTTGGAACTGTATTTTACAATCTGTTGTGTAATTCCTTAGTCTACATGAAAAATTTCTGCTTGAAATTTATATTCCAAGTGAGAATAATATAGTCCATAAGTGAAAAATAGCAGGAATAACTTGATGAATGGAAGCAAAGATACGATTGTTCTCCCTGAAGTTTAGGATAAAGTTTGAAAGAGTAAATGTGAACAAAAATGTCTTTTTTTTTTTTTTTTTTAATCTAACACAGCAAGAATCATGAATTGCAAATGGCTGAAAAATAATATATTGCATATGATACTGGTTTAAAACAGTGCTTGATTAATTCAGCAGCACACAGCCTCAAGTCTCTTTAAGCAGTATAGATTTAGTAAATCATTCTCACAGAGAGAGAATCTGAGATTCAAAGAAAGCAGTGCCTAAGCTAATGAAAACACGACTTCAAGAAAGCTTTCTCAAAATAAGTGTTCATTTCATTTGAAATTGAACAATCAAACTATTAGAGATTATAAGACATCTGTGGTTTTTTACTCTGCTTGCCCTCATAGGAGCTGAATGTGTGTTAGAAAGTTAGCTAGTCAGCTCAGTGGGGTCTTGTTTGGGAAAAGAAAATAGAAATACAAAGAGGAAAGATTTTTATAATTTGTTTAGGACATGTCTTTTGGCTGTTCAGAAGGATTTAAATCTAATATGACAAGATCAAATTACAAAGGAAGAATTCATCCCTATCAGACCTGGAGAGTATAAAAATCTGTGTTTTACCAATTAATTAAAATGGGAAAAATTATGAGAATGAGGAGAAAGCAATAAAACTATTCAAAGATTATGAAGGCCATACCCAAAGATGTGTCAAGTATGTCTTGAATTTAATCTAACAAAGTTATTCTAATTTTAACTCATTTCAGCCTGATGTTTTTAAACTGAATCTAGAATATTGTTTTGCATTAATGGCATTTATAGTAGATTGGAAAAGCCCCCAATGGCATTCCCGTCTGGAATATCCCATGTGAGCAAGCCATGCTGTGCTGTTTGCACTCTGTCTGGGCTAAGAGCTTCTGTGAAGGGACACTTTTGCACGTGAACAACTTCAGGAAGCAGGAGTTGTGAAGCACCTAACAAACACATATTCAGCTGAAGCTGGAAATGGTGTAAGGTTTTAGAAATTCATCCACTAAAAAACACTGAAGAGCAGAGTTCAACCTTAATGGTTGAATTCCACTTAATGGTTGAACTCCACTTCTGTAATGCAACCTGGGTTTGTAGTGGTGTCTTTCTAAAGATGGAGGTCATGTGGGGCCAAGAGGGAAAGGAGGAGCCCAAACACGTTGGGGACTTGATGCAAATTCTGAGACCATAGACAAAGTCAACAGCAAGGCTCCCTGTGGTTTCAGTGGCTCCCAGATGTAAATTTGAACTTTTGCAGGCCTAGCAGGACCAAACCAAAGCTCTTGAGTTTCAGTTATGATTCATCTGGCAAAAGCTGCTGTTAAATCTATTCAACAACTAAAATGAGACATTGCTAAAATCTCCTTGGCAAGTAACTGCTACACTGGAGCTGCCTTTCAAAAATACCCACAACTGCAGTTCGTTAGGATTGGTTCTTACTGCTGTTCATGGGAGATGAAAAGAGGGGAAGTCTGACTGGGGATGAATATTGGAGAAAGCAATTTTAGTCTTAAGAAAGGAAGGAGGTAATTTTAGAAGTTTAGTAGCTTCTGAAATGTACAACTATATGTGTACATACACACACACATAGCATGTGTATATAAATACATATACATATATATAGCATGTGTATATAAATACATATACATATATATAGCATGTGTATATATGCACATATAAATCTACATCTACATATCTAAGAATGTAAAAATATTTTCCCAACTTGTGTCAAGTTCCTTTTCTCTGAACAGAAACCATTAAGCACTCTGCAAGTGTGCCAAATGCTGCTTTGAATAAAAAGGGAACCACTGACATTGTTTCCAGCCTGCCAAAATAAACCCACCCTGGCTGCTGAGATGGAGACCAAGGGGACATATGTGTGTGATAACCTCATTCCAGACTAAATCCAACCACGATACTAAGGTGTAATTTGAATAGTAAAAAAGTTTCATTAACTGTAAATCAAAACACATTTTATGCCTGGGAGGCAATTCTGAGCTTTCTTCCTCTTCCTACTCCCTTCCTGTACTCTTCATTACAATATAATCAATTAGGAATGAGCTTGAATCAAAACTAGGATGCCAAGAAGCTCTGAACACCAAAGAAAATTTGAAATTGTGTATATCTGCATTCAGTGTATGATTACGCATTTCTGGCAGAATTTTAATAAACCCAGGTAAGGTGTGTTTTCACCAAGGGGTAGCTTTCACGTGAGTGGAATGGCTTTTGCCTGTGACTCGGTCAGCAGTAGCTTTCTATGTGATTTCCTGCCCCTTCCTACTTGCAAAGTAATGTGCTATGTCTTTAATCTCCTGCATAATGGTTTATGCTACAACATTTAATGCATATTTGCAGTTAGCCAGAATGCCACAGTCAGCAATCACAATTGGGCTGGAAAGCAACAATGCATTAAGCTGTGATAAATTAATCACTTGGAAACTTGTGAACATGTCCTGAGGAACTTATGGTTGCCCCTTAGCAGAGTATTTGTTCCACTCCATCATTTTAATGGCTTTAGCCTCTCAGCACTACTGTGACAAAAGCAAATTCCCTTTTCTTTCTTTCTTTTTTTTCCTGAAAAGGAGATTTAAGTCACAGAGAGGAATGGTCACATAGGATGCATATGTCTGAAAAGGAAATTAAGGCTTAATCTTCTCAACATTATGAGGATTCATTAGTTGCTGGACAATTCTTCCTCTAGGGTTACTTTCAGCCACAAGTTTTTAGGCATTTGAGCGGATGAGGAGGGTGAGGAGTCATATTAACATCAGTAATAAAGAAGACCAGATTCAGATAAAATAAGAATTGGCTGAAATCCTTCCGCAAACCTCAAAGCCCTTCTGAGGTTTGAAAAAGTTTAGTACACTCCTTTTATTTGCTTCATCTGCTTCAGTGGCCCTTCCTGATACTGGGGCAGGGAACAGAACAGTGAAAATACCATTGAAAAGCTGAGGTTTGAGTGCGTTTTGCCAAGTGTACACTCCCTCAGTGTTTTTGTTGAGGATGTTTCTCAACATTATTTTTATTAGGTTTCTATAAACAGAAAAAACAATACCAGCACAGTGCACTCAGATATCACAGATATGTCAGCATCAGGCCTAAAGAATGCTGTGGTGTGTGGACTAGACACTGCTCCCTGGGCTCCGGATTTGCTATCAAGCCCTCTGGATGCACCCTGGCATTGCTTCAGGAAGGCCCTAGGGAGCCCATGAATCTAAGTGACATCACCTACTTAAAACTTTTCATGGTGGCTGTCAAACATGGAAAAAACTTTGGGATGGAAAGAAAGGAGGTACAGATTCACTGCCGATGAAATCTTTTTGTTTTACTGATGTTCCTTTAAACATAATTTCTGACAGTCACAGAAACACCAAAATCACTTCTGAGATGTCTGAATTAATCATATGTCAATATAATTAATCAATTTGTCAGGTTATTGGAAAAATATTCTTGAAGAGCCCATACATGCATGCACATCTGTATTGTCATCACCAGTTTCCCTGAAATCCAGAAATCAGAGGAACATCTCCTTGCAATGTTCAAGAGAAATTGTGCTTTATGGCCATAACACCTGACACCCAAGCAACCTCCTGAACTGTCATGGCAATTTTTTTTCAGACATTTGCAGTAAATTGTACTCCTTTTATTACGTTGAGGTTTTAAAAAAGCCATGCACATGTTAAAGGTATTTCAGAGTCACTGTGAGTTTTAGGGGCTTTAGCTGCTTTTTTTAACCTATCCAGTCTACATTTTAGTATCTATATATGATAATCACAAGTGAGGGTTTGTGATTGAAAGATCCTGGCAATTTTCGGCCTAGATGAAATGAATTACTGCTATCAGACGACCATCTAGAAACCTCAGCAATTCAATTAGCACTAATTGAAATGGTAATTGATAATGTCAGCTCAAAGGCCTCAAAACAAATGAGCCTTAAATCTGAACTGTTCCCTTATCTCTAGTACTTAGATTTATATCCTGGAAATGCTTATTGACACAAAAATGCATTTGTTGGCAAATTCATTGGAAAAATTACTGGAAGTGTATCAAATGTAACTGGAAGAAATGTAAAACTGGAAGAAGGACTCATGAATGTATGATAAGGTATAACTCTGCCCTGATAGGAAGGAAAGGGAAATATCCAGATGCTGTTATTTAAAAATAGGATTCATTTCCCCTAACTTTAGATGTTTATAACATGAACTTCTTAGCTAACATTTTACTTCAGGGGTCTAGTGGCACCTAGAGCCATTTTTGTTGACCCATAAAATCCTGTCTGATGCCCAGCTGCTGCTCTAGAAGGTCACAGATTTTCTGGGAGTCCTTAGGCATTTTTTCCAGCTCCAGATGCATTTTTGGGATGCTGCAGAGCACCTAAAAGGCAGTGGATACCAAAGTTGACGCAAATGAATCTTGCCGTGGTGCCTAAACTCTTTTTAGGGGAGTGGAGCTCTTTATTCAAGGAACCAGTCTCGCGGTCTCTGGCTGTGATGGTGAGAGGCTGCCCACCTGTAGATCAGAAGTGTAGTTTGAGATGCCCTAGGACTGGCCTAAGTACGGCTCTCCCATAATTCACATCCCTCAGCAAATACCACAGACAACCGGGGGCTCCTCAAATGGCACAGGATACCTGCATGTGGACAGCTGAAATGAGCCCATATATCTCTGAATTTGGAGCTATATCTCACGTTTAATGTTAGGGGAAGTTAATCCTGCCATTTATGGCCCTACTTAGGAGTATCTGCTGGATGTATTCTGTGATTCAATACTGGGAATCCACGCAAAAGAGAAGGCATCAGTTTTCTGTACTGTGGACACAGCACTCCCACTCAGCTTTGAAACTGAGGATGTGGAAATGAGAATGGAACTAATATGTGGGGATCTCAGCAGTTTAAGTTTCTAAACTTAACCTCTGACCTCGTTTTAGAGGGTTATTTAAGCAGCTGACCTGGCTGGATTATTGACATAAATCTGTCTTTGAAATATCCATCCTGAGCTGTCATGGTAAACTCGTACACTCAGAACAAATAAGTAAGGAACAGAGAACAGAGGGTCAAATCCCTAGCTGAAGGAAGTTCAGCAACTACCTGGCTAAGCATAAGTCCTTGTAATGGGAAACTGTAGCAGAAAATCCATTTCCACAGTTACTGGAGGGATGTATGTACACATGACACCTGGTGTGCTCCAGAGGGAAGCCATAGGACAAATGAGTTTCCTAAACTTGTAGTTTATTGAGGCTGTGGTCCAGAAAGACACTTAAGACACTTATATCTGAGTATCTTTCATCATTGTTGTGAGAAGGAATAGGCCTGCAATCTTGCAAGAGTTTAAATATCTTATTCTAGTTTGTCAGAAAACTACTTTGTCTGGCTGATCTATTAAGCTGCTCTACCCAGCTGGAAAACACTCTGCACTTTCATGACCTATATTATTCCACCACTCTGTTTATTTTGCCCATTAATGAAAATGCTTTCAGAGTGGATTAGATATAGTCAAAATATTATGATCTCCCCACCTTCAAGGTTTGGCAGAACATAAAGCACAGGCCAATGCAGCTGACCAGCCAAGGAACAGATTATCTGTGAGAGATAGAGAGTGTCACGTTGCTGTTGCAAAACAATCCCCTGCATGTGTGAGTGGCTGGAGGGAATGCATTAGAGAAATAAACTTGCAAAGAAAATAGGATATATTTGTAAACACAGAATGCTCATCTAAGACTTACACAACCTAATCACTGCCTATGAATACCACTTGAAAACCTGCTAATATGCACAAAATAAACTTTAAAATGAGGGTTTAAAGACAAGATGACAACTCATTTCCTAAATGACTCAAACTTCAGAGAATATCAAAGGCTATCAAAGGTGACTATCTATGAATGAACAAAAATGTGTGTTAAAATTTTTGGAAATGGTAGCAACTTCAAAGAAAATTTATTTTGACCCAATGCTCCCATGAGCAATGAACAGTTCCATATTTCCCACATAACAACAGAGAGGATTTTTCTAGTGGATGTAAACTGCAAGCTTACAGAGTGTAATGTTTGCATTATGGATCATTGTAATGATCAAATCATCATAACACACTGAAGGCATCTAAATATGAGCAATGCCATATAAAAATAAATGAGAACAGAGTGGATATTCATATAGTTCCTTCTCCAGAGGCAAATAGGGGATTAAGTAACTTAATGAATGATGATGAAAAGACAAAGCACTGCAGTAAACTCAGTCCTGCTGTAAATGCACACAACCCCACTGACAACTGAATCTGTTCTTGTCCAAAGCCATATTTAGGATGGAAGGTTTCCATCCCATGGTGCATTCATTACTTCTGTCTCACACTAAAGCAGCTCCATTGCTTTCACTAAACAGAGCATGTCGTTTTCCTAAGTAAGTGCCTGGCCATAAAAAACCCCGAGCACATATAGAACATTGTGTGAAAAACAGCTTCCTATTCTGATTTGTGCCTTTGATTTCACAAGTCCTATTTCTATCAGCAATCACATTTACAGCACATTCATTTTAATTCCCTGAAGCACTGCATTTATATGAGTGAACAAACCAATTGTCAAAACAGAGTTCTGATGTGCCTCCACAGTTAAGCTGGTGTAAAACACTTGACCTCAGCTCTTGACAAAGTACAGCAGGTACATTGCAGGCTCAGACAGCAAAAGTGGAAGTGTGAAGTTCTTGTTATCAGTCCAAGTTCTTTGGGATTTAGCTTTACCTGGGATTTCTCTCCTGGAGCTATGACACAAAATCCAGTTTCTCTCCAAGTTTCAAGAAATGCCAAGGGTCAGGTACCCTGTTGTGCCAGAGTTCCTACAACAGTTCAGGGTTACAAGAAAAAGTGACCGCAGACTTCCATGACACATTGCTGGGTTCTCATTCCCCAGCTATCAACACTAGGTTTCTCTTTTGCATACTGAAGTTCCTGCCTGGAACATTGGCCTGGATTTCCTTTCTACAAAATGCCTGAGCACAAACAAGAAGTTGCTACAACACCGAAGTTTCTGGGAGATTGGCACATTTTCTGTGTTCAGTATAAATTGAGAATATAAAATTTTCTGATATGTCAAAATAAGGGTAAGTGGTTTTTTTAGTTATGAAACCATTTTGCCATGACTACATAGTTTTCATTACAGACATGATTACACCAGCAACATGGTTTATCACTAATTGTCAGATCATGATATAACTGTTATTTCCTGGTGGTGATTAGGGATTTTGAAAGTATGTCTATCTCTTTCTTTGTGTCCAAAGAAGTTTCATCAACCTCAGAAGCACTTGTGTCAGATATATGGGGAGGAAATATATTCAGTCTTGGTGTCAGAAGGAGACAGTGTTGAGCAGATTTCTAGAAATGACCGAATGTTTGCAGCAGACTTCAGAAGCCACCATGGGTTCCTCTAGAAGATGTCACTTTACTCCTGAGGAACAAGTTGCCTGCTCCCATTCATGTGTGAATGAAATTGATGTGGAAGTTAACTGAGATTTCTCAACGCGTTTTAGAAAGAATTGGATTAGAAGCGTGATCCATCTCCGCTCTGATCTCACAGCATGCAGAAACATCAACATGAGTAGTAATGGGTACAAATCCAAATGACTCACTGAAAATGGTCCAGATTGAATAAAACTTAACCTTATTGTTCTGTGCATCTTTACTCAGTCTCTTCTGGCTTGGAATTACTGTGTTTGCTTCATGGATGCATAAGAAAGACATTCAGATAAATGGGCATACTTTAATGGTTGCATGAAGTGTATGCAAAATAAAAAATATGACCTTTGTTACTGTTAATCCTGCATTTAACTGAATTAACTGAAGCACGGAACCAGAGTTAGAAGAGGAGTATATAGCAAAAAAAA
>VYXC01007075.1:6776-46012 GCA_013397175.1 Platysteira castanea | reverse complement strand
AAAAAAGACAATATACATGCATTTATATGAGGATAAGAGTGAAAATGTATGGTTAATAAAGACAGTGTGTCATTACTTGCTCTCCAATTCAGAGTAAATAAAATAACTCCATTTTCTTTCCAGCAAATCAGTCAAACCACTCCATGAGTACAATGACACCCTATTGTTTCTCACGGCTTCCAGAATGGATGTGAAGTTATGTGTGTTTTGCTTGGCAGAATTCAATCTTCCCCTGAAATCCCACCAGCCAGGTCCCAATACTTATCTTTCTCTGTCAGAACCCCCTGTAAATCATTATTTTTCATTTGAAGGCTCTCTCTGAAACCTTTCCTGCACTTCTCATTCCAGGAATCTGCAGGGATGTTGTGTGGTTTTGGAGCATGAGCAAGTGGTGTTTGTTTTCAGCTCCTTTGCTGTCCCCACCCAGAAGCCACTAACATTTTTGAAGAAATGCTGGAATACTTCCTGCAGCATCCTTCTCCTCCTGACTTTTAACTGCATGGGAATGTGAAGTGCAGGCAAGCACCAAGATGAAGGGCATGGCTGAAGTGCAGCTCCTGGGTAAGGAAGCAGCAGGTGAGGTTTCTCACTGTTTCCCCACACACTTTGCTGTGTTTGCAAAGTTTGACCCAAGGTTTTTTTGGCTCTACCATATCAGACCTGACCTTGAACACAGGCTGCTGAACCACTTGAGGAAGGAGAGGGGCTGCTGACCCTGTGGATGCACTTGAAGACTTTACACCTCCTTGACCACAATGCTGTTTACTTGTCTTTAAAGTCTTGTTTACTCATGTTTAAAAATGTCCCTCTCAGAATACCCCAGCATGGACATTGGCTGGCAACAGCTCACATTTTCCCCAGAGGGGACAGGTGAGCACTGCTCCTGCACAGCTCAGTGGCTCTGGATCAGCACTATGAGCTCTTCTGGATCTTTTCATGTATCTACAGTGATGTTAAAGAGAAACCGAGTTCTTTCTCGGAGTTGTGCTCAGACAACTTAATATAGCACTTAATAACTCTGCCATCTATTGTGCTATCAGTGCTCTAAAGTCAGGGACTGCAGAATCCCCGTTTTCCCCTGATCTTATACAGTTACAGCAGAAGGGCAGGATCTGTAACTGAACTGCTTATCAGAAGTGATCTGCTTAGTAATTATTTCTGACTGTGTTGTACTTCTATACCACTGGAAAGTCTTACTTCCATTTTTATAGGTGATTTATATGTATCCTTGTGAAAAAAAAATAGTAGACTTCGTTGCTGTAAGTATTAATTTATAAATATCATCATTCAAATATCTAATACAATTATCACATGAATAGGAAACAAAGGCCCACCTGGATCCATACAGTCTTCCAATTTCTACATTCCCGTGCTTTAATCCACATATATGCAAAAAAAAATTATATCTACCTAGTGGTTACACACTTAGCAGTCTGTCCTTCTTAAAACATTTATTTTCATCCAGTTCAGTAGCAAATAAATCTTCAAACCATCAACACTGCTTTCATGCACTGTGGTCATGCTCCTGACTTCTCTGCTCAGCTTCTTCCATGTGTAGAAAGAAACAATACAGAAAGAGACTTGTTAATGTAATTGCTCTGTGACTGATGAATGTTACAATAAAATAATGTTAAAGGTTAAGGAAAAGGACTCTTTGCAGTTATGTTGGTTAAGTGTTTGTGAGATGGCAGGAGAGTTGGTGAGATGGCTCTGGCAGAGATACTCTTGAGATATTGTGGCCTCTCTTTAAAATTTAGTTTAGCAGCAGTTGCTCCACTTGAGTGGGTCTTCTAGTGCCTTAAAATATTTGGTTTCACAATACATTTATTTCAACTACATTTATTGCATCCAAACATTTCTATTTAGTCCCATTGGAAAAATGAGATTGCTGGAAGTGTTCTGTATGCTCATTTCTTCTTCCAATTTCTTATTTGCTTGAGGCAAATGATTTTCCAAGAACCTCATATGTGATTAAAGATGCAATAATTCTTCCCAGAAAAAGCAATAATACCATCCAGCAGTATCACATTCCTACTTCTTAATTAAGGTTCTATGCTTTTGTTATTTGTTGACAGTAACCAACAAGCACATACTTCTGCATGATTATACCACAGGTTCATTAGGATCCATGCACATGTATGTGTTTGCCATTTGGAACTCACATCCATCCAAGCCCGACAAATCATGTCAATGAAAATAAAACTAGTCTTAAAAAATGGAATCTAGTAAGCTATGGGTAAAAGCAATTGAACATTTTAGGGGAATTGGACTTTATGGAGATCATCATTTTTCCACACTACAGAACACAAATGTTCCTAATATAAATTTGGGAAATGTACACTAACAGCTGAGGTACAAAGTGTTATATAGACAAGGTTGAAATTCTGCTCCTGATATTTCTCGATGTGACTTGCAGTTAGTTTGCACAGTGTACCCTTGGATGTCACACTGGGTTTTAACATGACTTTTTAACAGAAAAATTTCTGCAATCAACAACAAAACCCAAAAGCATGAAGTTTAATGACTATGGCCTAGAGTTCACGAGAGACTTTACAGTGATGCTTAATTTAAAATGTCCTGTGCAGCTGCATCTGTCAGGGCACATCTTTAACAAGAAGCTCTAGAGACTCTTAGGACTAGATAGATTTTGTGTCAGTTTAAACATTTAGCTGAGACATTTAAGAAAGGAGTTTGATTATTGTAGTCTCTTCATTAGAGTTAATGAGGACAGGTAAAGACCTGCAGAGGGAGAATTAGTTGTTAAGTAGATTGAAAAAAACCCTGGTATATACATGGAGCTGAAGCACCCTCTGAGATGCACAACTTCCTCTTGTCTATTGACTGGCACCTGAAGTGCAGAGGAAAGAATCCAGCCTCCAGAGTACTACTACTGCCTAAGCATCCTCCCCAGTGTAAATATTTCAGTGACTGTGTCAATTCTGAGTTCTGCTTATGCTCTTTGGCAAGCAGCAGCTTGGACCCTGCTCCCTTCTTGGTCTGGAAAACTACAACTCATGTCTCTGAAAAGTGACCTTATCACCCATAACAGAGATTACAATCACTATTTACTCCTTCTACTGAGAATATATCACTGGGCAGACACTAATGCAGAAAGAAGAAAAAAACCTCAGAATCCCAAAAAGATGACTGGCTCTGGCTGAGGTACAGCAGCATTAACCTGTACTGGGCTGGGGACAATGCTTTGAGGATGAATCCAGGAGCTTCAAGAATTTCACTGCCACCCAACTGCTGATGTTTTACACCCATTTCCTTTATGGGTCTGCCACTTAAATACCCATTTGGGACTGGATATTCACATGGTGCAGGAATCATTGGGAAAAATAATCACCTAGGTCCTGATGCACCAAGGACAATGCTGATAGAAAGCTATGTAAACTACCTTTGGATATAACTCTTAGGTGTATGATAGCTCAATGTAATGGATTCATCTGAATTCAGCCAGTGAGTTGGGAAAATACTTTCAAATTAATCTTCTTTATGTTCTTATGTGATTGTCTTGTTCTAAGAAAAAATCTTAGTAAGTTGAATTTTATAGGGTTCTTTTATTATACAAATTTCAGCAACCTTTATAAAAAGAAGAGGAAAACATGATAGATAAATTTCAGCAGTACTATGTGAGGTCCCATTTCCAAATTACAAAGAAATGTTTGTTCAGAGTAGGATCTTGAAATGTAGCTTGTTATAAACTTCCCAGAAAAAAAATGGAACAGAAGAGATTTCCATTTAAGGACTTTCCAGGATATGCCAGCTGCTATTAGCTATCCTCACTGAACAGCTAAGGAATGCTAGAGTAAAGCCTTTAAGTATGATCCTAATTTAATTTACCTTTCTGATATTTATTAAATGTTGCTCTATTACTGAAATCAGAATTTTTAAGTTAATGTATTTTTTAAAATTTCAAAGCCTTTTTTGATGAAGCTGATTCTGAATAATGTTTCTGCTCCTAAGACAGCTCTCATTTAGGGCAGTGATTTTTAAGAGCAGGAAACTAAAACACTTTCAAAGCAATCAGAGCACTTTCACAGATTCCCCAGGGTTTCTAAGAAATGTCTTGACTGGTTGAATGAACTACTCTGAGTGCTGGTAATTCATGGATCTAAAGAGAAGGCTGCAAGGTAGTAGCTAACATTAGCCAAGAAAGCTCTGTGGTATCCTTATGTTTGAACCATGAGAGTCCCAAGAGAGTTCATAACATCTGCCTAGAATTCTAACAAGGTTAACTCTACTCAATGCTCACTCAGCTTTTGTAAAATAAATCATGACATAATGGTAAATTAAGTATTCCACTTCCACAGCTTTATGTGCAAATCACCGAGTTCAGCTATAAAACTATCATCTATTTCCAGATACTTAACATGTATTTTTCCTTCCATAATCAAGAATTACAGTCATAATAAATAAAGCTCAGTTTACTCTGCTGTTATTCCATGGCATCCCAGTGATGTGAAACACGAGCAAGCAAGGTTTTATCGTTGGATACAAGTGTCCAACATCCCTTTAAACATCTCTGTGTGCGTACACTTCCTGTAGGTTGTATAAACCCATCTAGTAAAACTGCTTCTGTAATGAGACTGAAGTGTAAAACTCAACAGAAAACATATTTTTATTGAAGTGAAATGGAATTCATGTCTGATTATGCCGTCTTTCTAAAAAATCATCACCATGATATGCTCTGGGGAATCTCTGCAAGGCTTTCCAGTCTACACAAAAATAAGCCATTGAAGTAAGAATAATAAACAGTTAATTAACTGGTCCTCCTGCATGGCAGCTACTGGATCCTGAAATAATATGGAATTCTCACAAGTCATATTGTCGAGTTTACTGGTTTTGGAGGTTTTTTGTTGGGTTTTTTGCGAGTTATTTTTGGGTTTTTTTCTTTAAGGCAGGCATTGTGAATTTTTTAAAAACAAATTCAGTGAGAGCAAAGCACAGATGCTTTATGGGCAGCTCATGGTTCACAGAATTACCCAGTAACTGTTTCCCCTCAAAATTTTTTAGATGAGTAAAAAATCCTTAAATAGATTTCAGAAGAGTGTTCATAGTAGTTTTGGGGTTTCTGTTAAGTTTCTCAAGTCACCATTCATATGAAAATTTCTCTAGGATAGTTTTTGAAGACAAAAGACCTTAAAAAAAAAAGGTTTTAATTGCTTATGGCGAGTGCTAGAACCAGGGCTGCACTCTTTTTAAACCATGCTGAGATTCATATTGAGCTTGTCTAGTTTCAGCACTAAAATTTATATATGCAGCCTCAGCCAGCAGGGCAGGCTCATTCCATAGTGCAGGAAAATAAACGGTGAACTCCACTGGGACATTTGTCTTGTGTATTCTCAAAACCTGTCTTCAGACAGATCAAATCATCTCTTAGCAGTGTCTGTATCTTTGGACTGACAAAAAAAGAAAGCTTTGGTGGTTAATTTAGTCCAGAAATCTATTTTAAGCCACAAAAGTACTGCCAAAATGAATCCCACCCTGAATGAGAAAAGAAAGATTTCTAAGTGTCTTTGTATGTTTCTGTTCAAAAGTTTCAATACTTTATGTATCAATTAGATATTCCTGAAGACTTTATGGACTGCAGAAACAAAGACATTAACATGCTCAGTTCTGAGTGTAACACTGGATGTGTGCTCCCACCTTCTGGGACATCATTCTGAAAATCAAAACCCATGCACAGGTATGAGGTGCACTTACCTTAAACATCTCAGTTAAGCCAAAATTAAATGTGACTTCATGCTTAGACTCACAGAACAACAAAATTTTGAATTTTGTAAAATTGGACCTCTGGAGATCCCAGTGCTTACTCCCCTACTCAAAGCAGGGATAAATAGAGCAGGTTGTGCAAGGTTGTGTCCAGTACAATTTTAAGTATGTCCAAGAGTGAAGACTCTATAGCCTCTCTGGACAACCTTAAATATCTATAGTTTTGTTTTATATATTCTTTAATTTTATTATTTTAATGCAATTTTGTAGGAATAACTACTTCTTTGGTAATTATATTCAGAGAGATGGCTGCAGCTGTTTCAGATGTATCAAAATTAGCTTTAAACTCTCTGCTTTGGGTTATGGTAATAATGCACTAGCAACAGAAAGGGTGCCTTTGGAATGAAATAATTTTATTTTTGTTTGATTTTTGCAATCCTGACCTATTGTCCCATGATACAGAAGCAAGATTCATCAATATAGTAGGTACTGGAGAAGTATTAGAAATATTTTTATCCTTACAGAATGCAGTCATTAGTAGAAATGCTGCAGAAATTGTGAGGGGTACTGTTATCTTCTGAGAGCTAAATCTTGCATGTGTTGCTTTTTTGTAGTCATGGGTTTTTGGAGAAAAGCACACTGCATTGGTGAACTGGCTGAACTGTTAGAAGACAAACTGTCCTAACATGACAGAGTAAAAATGACATATGAAAAATGAAAAGCAAAAAAGAAAGTGCATTAAAAACAATAGGAGAGAGAAAAAGCGTGATTCATCTAATGGAGTGACAACAGGTATTCATTTGTGATCCAGCAGAGCTGAGCTGCCTTTGTAGCCAAAGGAGAGCATAAGGCATTTCTAAAGCTCAGTTCAGTCTAAAGCAAATACCTGGAAGTGTTCGGACAAATTATGTTACAATTTCTCCCCACTGACTGCAAATAGAGTGCAGAGTGACCAGCTCAGCTATTGACATCAATTAATATAAATGCTTAGAGTTAGGTGAGACAAATCCTACCCTAACAATCTGCAAGAGGATGTCTTTTCCAATCCTCTTTTTCTGTCTCTCTTTCTCTCTCTGGGATAAGATGGAATTTCTGGGAAATCTGGACTGTCATAAGAAATGAAGTTACAACTACAGCAAAAACCTTTGGGTGTATAAAGAGCCTAAGAACGCCTAGGCCTCAAAACACCCTTAACAGCATCAACAAAAATGGATTGCTTTTGTTTCCTAGGATTAAAAGGATAATTATTTTCATGCATACCTAGAACCAAATTGTTGGTTTAATCCTCTAAAATATCTGTATTGCTTTTCAGAGGGAAATGACTAGCAAATGACACGCTGTACTGCAGATCATATCCTCTATCATGAGTTCACTTGGACAGAGGGAAGCTATATGAGGAGGTGAAGTCCACACTGTGCAGAGACAGCATGAGCAAAGGAAATGCTCCAGGAACCTGTAACCCAGCCTCACTGCACAGAGACAATAACAGGGCAATGAGCCCAGCGTTATCCTCAGTTATGCAGGGTAACAAAAACTAGCTTAGTTCAAAGATTATAGACTTCCCAGGTCTCCTGCATGAGGGAAAGGCTTATATAAAGAACAGAGGAGAGTTAACTTTTAGTTGACTTCTGGAAGATTGAATTTTGCCCTATTGAGTCATTTTGGGAATAGAGTTCTTCCATGAATTTAGTTATCCTGAAGATACATAGGGTCCTACACTGAGGACTGAAATGTATTTCCCCTTTTCAGGATCAATTAAGTGTTATGAATCAAACAAGAAAGGAAAGTTACATTGAGAAAAGGGTACGTGTTGTGTTGCTACAACTTCCCAGCAAAGAGTTAGGTGAGTAATCCAGTAAAAGCTGTAATCCAGCAGTGGTGCTGAGACAGGGCAAAGAACAGGCTTGTTCTCTTTCAATGAGGTTATTTCATAAGGTAGATTGAGTTTATTAAGAATAGAAAGTAACTTTTTATTTCTCTCTTTAACTCTGCAAGTTCTCATGTTAGTCTTAAAAAATCTGTTCTTGCAAATCTGCTTGCTGAGAGCTGCACAATAGCAATATACACTGTGTTAACAAGCCATCTCACCTCTTTAAATATGTGCCTATGTAGTCTAATAATATTAAAGAAAGGGATTCAAATACAAATGATAGACTGTTTTATATCTATAAGGAGAGAGAATCCAGCCATTAGGGATGTAGGATATGGGGAAAGACACACGGCTGTGTAGGTCTGGATTAGAAAACAGCTTCCAATTGCTTCTGTCTTTGATGCTGTGGAATTTATTGGCTTTGTTCTTGTAAAGTCATAGGAGAGCTGGTAGGGAAGAGATATAAATCTGTTTGAACCCCCAGAAATGCCAGGTGTACAGGATTAAAGTAAAACCTTTAAAAAGTTCCTATCAAGCAGACTCTATGAAGCATATAACTCTGATCTAGTCTTCCCTGGGTAAAAATTCAGTGAAAGTAAAAAAAAAAAAAAATGATGCAGTGTGTAAGCACAGAAGGTTTACAATTTTCCCTTCTGTATTCAGTATTTAAATTGGATGGACATGGGCCAGTGGCTGGAAGAGTAGAAGTTACATGGGACAAGTTAATATGCATTGGCACAGAGCTTTGTGTTCAGCCTTGCTTGCATAGCTCCTGCTATTGTTATGAAAAGCTCTGGATATCCATTATAAGAGTCATGTACTTTAGCAATCCATACTGTGGAAAGTTTTTCTGAAACAAAATGATTACTTTCTTCTAGTAATGACTTTTCTAAATGCCCTTTTCTTACCATAGTAAAGTTATTTGAAAAATGTGATTTGTCCTGCAACTTCAGACCAAAGAAACATACATATATAAGCAAATTTACTTTTTTTCTTCTCCTCCATTTCTGTACAACTACAGTATTTAAATGCCTTAAAACCTTTGCTCCAACTGGCTGCTTAGTATGCCATTTCCATAAATTATATCAATTACTGAAATAAAAATATTCTGTGCTTCTTTTGCTGACCACAAGCTGAAGACTAGCTTACCACTATGAAGGTTTGTTTGTTAATGCTTTGCTGTTATGAAGTTGGAAATATTCCCCTTTTTATGAATTGGAATACCTTTGGCTGGATCCATTCTCCCTTTTAATTTTTTGTCATCTTCCTATGTATGCATCTTCCTGCTCCAGTATCACGATGTGGTTCTGTAGTTTGATCCTGGTCATGTGGCTGAGTTTATCTGTGCATGACAATCCTCCAGTTACAATGATAATAAGCATTGTGATCATGGTTAGATACCTATAAAGGAAACGTAACAAAAAGAAACACTTTCTCTCTCCTTCTTCAGACAAAAAAATAGGAATAATTTCTGTTCTTTCTGGAAAGTAAATAAAGATTATGACTTGAGGACTGCATTTGGGGTAGGAGTTGGCCACAAATTTGTTACAGCTTGACTCCTATCCTGAGTGAGGTATCAAAGGCACTGCAGAAGTCCATGAAGATCAAGTCAATACAGTCAATAGGGCTGAAGAGGGAGGGATGTCACCTTTGTTTTAACTTTTGTTAAGCTGTCTTCACCAATATTTTTCATGAAACTTTGCTCTCTTTCTCTGTTATCTGCTACCAAAGACATCTTGCCAGTAGGGATTCAATGTAGAGAGGTTTTGCAGCAGACTGGACGTGCCCACACATGAAAACAGCAACACCCCCGCAGCTACTGCTGCCACTTCTCTCTCTTCCACTTTTGTTCCTGCTACATCAGTCCTCTGATTGCTCTCTTTGCAAAGCTGAGGTAATGCTGCAGAGAGGAGCTGAACTGGGAGGTCAGAGCTGGGGGAAGATCAGGACCTCAAGGTCCTACAGTGCTGGCCTCCATCACCCCCAAGTGTGACCTAGAGGGATGCAGTTCTGGACCACACTGCAGCAGGCACTGTACAAACAGAAGTAGCTTGCCCCCATTCAAAACAACTTTGATTTACTCATTCCTTCTATCAGGAGCAGTCCTGACTTGTGCCATGTTTCAAGGCATTTCTGAAAGAGTGGGAATTGACACAAGTCAAATGCTTATCAAAGATGTGAGAAATGAAACACTGTTTGTAGCTACAGCACAGTGCTCGAGCTGGTTACACAGACTCTCCTCAACAGACCAAGGCAGCAGTGCACACTCCAACATGCACCCTAATTGGTCTTAAAAATGGCATTTTTTTTTTAAAGGGTGGGGGAAATCAATTGATTCAAATAAAAATGGACTCGGAGAATGTAGGGGTTTTCTTCTTCTTTCTTGTCTACTGTCTAGTTGGGGAAAAGGGAGGAAAAGGATAAGCACACTGGTTTTTCAAAAAAGAAATCATGCTGAAAAGAACTTTTGGGGAAAAATAAAAAAACAGCAAAAGAAAACACAACCATAGCTTCAGAAAGGATCAAATGAAATATTTTTTTCATCCTTTCTTGTGACTGAAACTATTTGCTACAGCAGTATTCACTGATTTAATTGTTCCTAAATTACATTCACGGAAATTGCTGTATTGGTCTTAAAAAGCCAACCGAAACAACTTTAAAAGTTAAAGGCTACCATTAAAATACTTCTGGGAATTAATTTTCTTGAGTTCTCATGGTTGTCTGTGTTAATGTGGCAAAATGTCTGGTGCATGTGGGAATCCAGGTATTAAGACTCTAGTTGTGTCAAAATTCCTAACAAAAATTAACTGCTTCACTTAAAACCATAGGCACTTCATATACAAGATAGTTAGTTTTATTTTCTCAATGGCATTACATTTTGTGTGCAAAACATATTCTTCAAATATGGATAGTAGAACCTATACCAAGCGCCAATTTAATCTGATATTATTGGGAAATATGAAGTTTCCTTCCCATCTGTTTCACTGGAAGCTCCTGCAAGTTCTACTCCCTGAGAGAATTTTGTCTGGGAATTGTGGCTTGGTTTATGCTAATTTAGGTTCTTGTTAGTGCTCCATGGGGCCGAATCACTGTCGTGTCTGATAAGTTCCCCTGTTATTTGTGGTGGATATGTACATAATCTAGCTTCACCTGGGGTAAAGATTACGTTATTTATTGCTGTTTTTAAAGTATTCTGGATGCTCAGAGTTAAGTCATGCAAAAACAAAACATAAGAACTGAAATCTTGGAATCTTTCCAATGTGTATCTGTTTCAATAGAGGGATGATACAAAAAAAAAAGGAAAATCTCATTGTTCAAGTTGTTGGGTTTTTTTTTCCTACAATTTGATAATATTCTGTTTATTTTAGAATGATCCTTAACTCTGTAACCTGAACAGGTAGTTGGTGCTACACGGATGTACTTGCACTGCTCTAGTTTTAATTACAGTATAGAGGTGTATATTGACAATTATACTTTGATTAACAAAAGTCTTGACAAGCAAAATTGGGGTAAACATTTTTCTATCCTTCCCTGATAATTTTTTAAAAAAATTTTTACAAGCATGATCTGATCTTCTACATAGACTGAGGAATATCAAAGTCCAGAAATCATCTTATTTTCCTTTGTTCAGCCTTAAAACCTGATTTGGCTGAGATAAATTTAGCACTGGGTAAGGATTCAATACAGTGAATACTGCTCTTCTTTCCCTGGCATTTGGCTTGTGTGAAGTGGCAACCCTACTATTACACTAGTGTTTGTTTGATCATGTCTCTTCAGGTTTCCAGAAGCCTGCTTGCACAAATCACAAGAGGTCTTTGCACTTTTTGCATCCATCATGTTAATTATACAAGTGACAGAAGTGAAACTGCGTAACTAGGAACCATCAGTTCAGTGCACTTTCCAGCAAATGAGGGAAATTTGCAGAAACAGAAGAAACCTAAGAGTGTCCCAGTCTATCCTCCACCATGCTGATGATGCATCCAACCATAATTTTCATCCATATTTACTTGCACTATTTTCTTTACTTTGGTCCTGTTCAACAGTTAGGACTTGGGCAAAACAAATTAACAATGGGAATGAAAGGGAAAAGTAGAGGTAAGTCTCATAATCAATTAATGTCCTTCAGAAAAACTTGAACTCAAACCTTTTTTATGGACCTGTTGAGTTTCCTGCTTTGCACGTGAGATTCTTATAATTTATAGATCATGGTTTCCTATTCATAGGAAAATCTCATACATTTGTACAAACCATACTAATGGGAATACTCTTCAAGCCCATATGTTACATGTTGAGGTGGTTTTGGTTTTCCTTTCTCAGACTGCCACATGATGTTCTGGGTGAAGGAGCAGGAGAATGCTAGGGATATGCACCTATTGTAGCAGTCATTCTTCACTTTCACGTATATTCCTTACAAGCAAAAAGGATATGACATAAATCTTTGTGTGCAAAAGAAAAAGGAACTGTAATGGTCACTTTCTCTTGCCTATGTCCATGCTGACAGCCACACCAAAGAGCTCCCTTGGCAGCTGCTGTGACCCAACTTGTGCACATCTATTCCTGTGTCAGAGTCACTGGGGCACTGAGATTCCCGCTGTCCTGTTTGTCAGAAGCCATGCAATGAGCAGCCAATTGCAATAGTGCAAGAAACATTTGATTTTCTTTTGCTAAAACATAAGAATTTTTAACACATTTAACACCCCTGACTGATCTGGGAGAGCACAATGAGTTCCTCACAAGACCTGAGCACACTGAAAGTCACATCTGGTGCAGGTGGAATACACGAATAGGAGCCCTGGCATAAGCCAATCATGTATATCTTGTCTAATTTTCTAGGAAAACCAGATTTGCTCCAACACAATTGTGCATATTCTTGTGGTGTGTGTGGATGCTAAGACAACAAGGATTCAGAGTTAAAAGGCATGAATCAGTGCAGATGCATCTTTAGTCTCCCCCTTTGTAGCACTAGAATCATGAAGAAAACTACCTGATGCATTGCAGCCACCTTCACAGAATGACAGATCACAGAATCACAGAATGGCTGAGGTTGGAAGGGACTTCTGGAGTTCATCTCCACCCCCTCCTGTTCAAGCAGGGCCACCCAGTTGCCCAGGACAGTTTTTTGTAATATATCCAAGGACGGATATTCTACAACCTTCCTGGGCAACCTATTCTAGTGCTTGGTTACCCTTAAAATAAACAAAAAATGTTTCCTGATGTTCAGAGGACCCCTCCAGTGTTTCATTTTGTGCCCATAGTCTCTGGTCCTGTCACTGGGCATCACTGAAAACAGCCTGGCTCTGTCCTGTTTGTATCCTCCTTCAGTTATTTACACACATGAGTAGGATCCCCTTGAGCCTTCTCTTCTCAAGGCTAAACAGTCCCAGCTCTCTTAGCCTCTCATAACTGAGGTACTCCTTGCTTTCATATAATTAAAATGAAAAACACAAAGAACTGGAATTCACTAAGCATATGTCATGAGCTTTTTTTGGCTTAAAAACATTGCTACATTTGTAGAACAGCCAAACACCAAAGGATAGTAGTTTTTAATTAGTCCAATTCATCTGTTCAGTAGTTCGAGTGTATGAACAAGATGAATATCATCTTTTAAAAGTTCACACAAGGACTCTGTCTGTCTCATTGTATGATGTCTGTCTCATTTCAACAGAAACCTCTCCTAGAACTTCCCCCTGGCTACATCTTGTTGCTCTAGTCATTATTTTTTATAATCTAGTATTTCAATACAGGAGGGAAAGGCAGTGATTTTTATCCTTTGTTATTAAAACACACATGGGATCTGTATTGGATGCAGACAGCCTGGCCTTTACTGCTCATTCTGGTTTGTGCCATTAGGAGAAACTTCGCTGGCTGGTGTTTCAGTGTGTCAGTTTGGGCTTTGTTTATTTTTCCCTTCTCACAGTAATGACTACTGAATATTTAGACAGAAAAATATAAAGCAGTTGCAGATCTACTTTACAAAAGGAGATCATTGCACAAAAGAGGTCAGCAGTGGGACATACTGAGGCCACTCTCCCACCCACAGCATATAAAAAAATGGGCTTGTCTTAGATAGTTCCTATCCTGCTTCAACAGACGTACTTCATATCAGGGTTTTCTTATCAGAGAAATATCTTGTCTTGATAAAGCTCTTTTGGTTAGGAGCTTTGGAAGGCTAAAGAAAAGTGGGTGTGATCTTAGTGTTGCTTGTTAACATTTATGTGGTAAATCGAGATGCAGGTGTGTGTGTATGGGAGTAGCTTGTTGGCACTGCTTGTGTAAGTTGTGGGAGGGAGAGGAGATCAATAAATCAATCTCATTCATGTCTGTGGTCTTTTGTAGGGCCAGAAAATCTAGCCAGATGCTGTTATAATGCATCCCAGGTACCTCCTGGTTTGTGTGCTGGAATTCGAGTCAGACTGCGGTTAAACGGTAAAATAAAGCATTCCTCCACAAGCAGACATTTAACCACTCTACCATAATTCTGTCCCAGAGGGCAGCTTGGCAAAATGCTATTAATAAGGGAGTGTAGCAACGTGGAGAGCTTCCTGGCACCGCTTCTGAATACTGGCTGGTGTTACGCAGTTGTAACTGGAGCTGTTTGTAAATGTTGTGGTACAGCTCTGTTCCTTCAGAAAGCTAAATCTGAAATCTTCTGGTCACAACATTTGCTGAACATCTTCCACCAAACGCAGTGTCTTGACTTCTTGCCATCTGCTGCATCCAGTGGCTGACAGAGCTCCAGGCATGGATGTCTTTACCAGGGAATCGATCCAGGACCTTGGGTTGCTGGAAGTATCTCTGGGTCTGCGGCAATGTGCCACGGGAAACACCGGGGAAAGAGAGACTCCAGGGACCCTGGGGACTGGGACACACCAGCTGGGGGATGTTTAGGCATAGGCAACTACAGACAGTTAGCAAAGGCATCAGGATAAGGGAATAACATCATCAGTTCCAAGGGAAAACCTACAGTCCACTACAGGGTTTGTGGATTTTTCCCTCTGGATTTCTGGGGATGGGTGTAGGTAAAGTAGCAGCTAGAGAGAAGGGTTTGCACCCCTTTCAGGTTTGGAGAGGAACTTGTACTTTGTGTGCATGTAAATCTTTGGATTTTTAGCAGGATTTCATTCAGAACAGAGGACTCTTCTGTCATGCACTCACTACTAAACATCTTTCAATAGCCTTTGGTTCAAGGCCATCACATGTAGCACTAGCTTGCATTGCAGCTGTCACTGCAGCCTGATTCCCCAACAGGATCAGACTTGTTGGGAGTTAGCAAAAGCAGAAAAGGGCAGAAGATTCGCTGGTTCCACTCTGCCTGTAACATGAGTGAGCTTTTCTGTAATTACTACAACAATGAATTTTCTTGCAGTTAGAATGAGGGTAAATTTGTGAAGGAAAAGACAGACAAAACACACAATGCCATAAATGCACAGCTTGATAGAAAAGACATACCAAGTACCTCTCTATTCCAGGAGGTTTAGATTCCTAATTCTTTGAATTCCTCTGTGTATTCCCACTCTGGCTGCCGTCTTTGGGCACTGTACACTTCAGGACTCTTGTAAGATGGGTTTAGAAAGAAACATTGTTTTTTCAAACTTAATTGTTTGTATTGTATAGAGCAGTGAACCTCCCCCAATCACACCCGTATTGTAATTCCCATATTAGTTACAGCATAAATATCACTTGGATATTGTTCATATGTTGAAGATTTCACATGGTGGATGATTTGCCACATCTTCCATCAAACTTTTGCAATGATGCATTATTTATATTGTTAAAATGTGAATTTCTAGTCTTAGTTTGCTTCCGGCTGTTAGATCTCACATATGCTATTTCTGATCTGTTAAATACATACTGTCAGAGGTGACTGCCTCCACAGCACTTTGCAATACCAGATCTCAAAACAGCACAATACCAAAGGAAAAGGGCTCTTCTACTGTTTGTGATACATGTAACTTGCAGGCTGATTTTTCCTCCTACCTTCATTCAGCAGTCTGAAACCCTTGCAGCCAAAACTGTCCATGAACAGCAGCTCTCATCAGCCTTGTACCTTCCCTGACTTCCACTGCAAGATAGAGGCAAAAAACCAAGTGTGAAAATTAACCCTCTGGACAGGTTAATCTCCTTACCTCATCTGCAGAGAGAGCCTGGTGAACTTGGGAGGCCAGGCAGCTTTTAAAAAGATGACTACAAGCATGCTGGATCCCTTTTTACGTGACATAGGCTGTTCAAAGGACAACTAGTACTTAGATACCACAGTGATTGGCACTCTCAAATGAAAATATAGGGAACAAGTCCAGCATGCCTAAAACCCTTGCTTTCTGGTTGTCAGCTGTGACATTTTAAAACGCCAGCATTGTAAGTGCACTAGGGAGGGTCGTGGGAACCCTGAAATTCCTGGCTGCAGCAGAACTGAGTGATCCATCAATAATTTGCCATTATTAAGGTTCATTTAACTTTCCATCTCAGATGTGTCCAGGCCCATACAGCAATCAGAGGTCCTCGGTTCAGCTGAACAGCAGCATCTCAGGGCGAGCCCGCAGCACTGTGAGGGCTGACCACAACCACTGAGGGATGTGTGCCCACTCGTGGTGGCTAAATGAGAGGGCAGCGTTGGCACTGGCGGGCTGAGGGGCCAGATGTGTGCCTACAGCCCTAAGGAATCCAAGACAGGGACGGAAGGAAGGGGACCTGCCATGATCCACAAAACCAGGCAGTGACCTCATCGTGTTTATAGTGGAAAGCAAATGAGAAATGAGAAAAACAAAGCAGCCTTATTATGAGTATGGTTCCTAGTGTTGTATATGGAGAGTACTAGATGTGGTGAGGGACTCTCTGCTGGCATTTTGTGGAAGGATTTGGTAGTGTCTCAGTGTCTCTTTCTGTATCTCTTAGAACACAAAAAACTGCTGACTCTGACCCTCTTCTAAAGAATTTCTATAAGATCAGCCTTCAGTGAAGCATTGTGTACATGAGCATGACCAGGGATGTCCAGGGCTGGGTGGAGTTCAGAGAATAGTGGGCAGCTGAGAGAAAATGCCTGATTCCAGAGCCTCCGAGAAGTAAGCCAAAAACTTGATGGAGCCAGACCATAGCTAGAGCAAATCTGCCTACTGTCACCACATGCAGCTAATTTAAGTTCTACAGGCCTGCTGGGAACTTGAGGCAACCCATCAGCTATGCTTGACCAAGGCACAGAAAAGATGTCCATTTGTTGTACATGCTTTTCACTTTTTTAAGCTAAAGGCAGCATCCAGAGAGGCATCAGTCTGAGTCCATGGACTGCAAAGCAGGATGGACCAGAGATCTCACAGAGGTCCCTACAAATGCATCTGAATTTCCTTGCCAGTGGACCAGAGCCTGAAGATACCTATAAACTGATGATTAAGTATGTATACAGGAGCCAGACATCTGGGTTTTGCTCTCATTCAAGGTAAAACATCCTACAGTTTTCCGTGAGCATCCCAATTACTGCACTATTGCATTCAACTGCAAGGGGATAAAATCTCTTCCTCTTCCTCAAGTTTCTGAATTGCCTTTTCATGTCTAGCACTTAACAAAGTGCTTTCTTTCACCATCTCCAAATTTATTACTATTTCTTGAATGAGCAAAGTCCAATTTACAAACTGCATTAGTTCCCCAAACCCACATACTGAGTGAATAAATAATTTTTAGCACAAGGGAGAGGAGAGCTGCTCTGCTTTCAAACAAATTGCTGTGACACAGGCAGTTCTCCTCGGAGCCACCTAATTCACTGGTATTGTGGGTAATCTGTGCATCAGATAAACTTTTTCTACAGTAACTCAGAATTTAGGTTGTGGGAGTAGTGTTGTTGTTGCTTTACATTTTCCAGGTTTCTATTTTATTGATGGAATATCCTTTTTCTTTTCAGTTGTCTGTTGTTATATTTAGAGAGTCAGGGCTCCTGACCTTTTACTCACAGAGTGCTTGGCGTAATGGGCTCTTACGTTTAATATACAGATATTTCCTAATACAATGAGATCCTCAGCACAGCTGACAAATGCTATTTCTCTGTTAGGAGTAATAAAAAACCCCCTAATTATGGTGAAAATAAAGCAACCAAGACTTTCTCAAATGAAAAGACAGCAAGTTTGCTTCTGTGCTTAGAAATGCTTTCCCAGCTGCAAATGAGAGACTGGAATCATTGTCAAAGCCCAGTGGCAGCATGACCCTGCAAATGCAGTTTGCTGTGCAGAAGAATCATAGAATTATTGAGGTTGGAACAGACCTCTAAGGTCATCAGGTCTGACTGCTAACCCAGAACTGCCGAGTCCACCTCTAAACCATGTCCCCAAGTGCCATAGCTACACATCTTCTAAATAACTACAGGGATGATGACTCAACCACTTCCCTGGGCAGCCTGTTTTAGGGCCTGACAACCCCTTTGGTGAATTTTTTTTCCTAAATATCCAATCTAAACCTCGATAAGTACTTTATGGTTGTGGTGGCTACTATGGTAAAAAAAGATTTCTAGCTGAGAGATGGATAGTGTCATCAACGTGAGCTGTTTTTCTTACTCATACATACTCCATACTCTGAGAAAGAGCAGTATAATATTAGGAGCCCTGCTTGGACTGGTACTGGGCTGCAATTTTTGTTTATGGTCTGCTCTCTGAGATTTACAGCATGCTCCAGGCCGGAGCTTGGCAGGCTGTAAACACCAGAGTTCAGGCAGGGAATGCATTTTTATCTCTGAGTCACCAGAAGAGGGTGGGTGACCACAAAGCCCTGTGTCCACCCAGCCGTAACGCTGAGTCAGGAGTCAGCTCGTGGCACAGGCTTTACACACCCCCAGAGTGCTGAGTCTCAGCAAAAAGCTGAAAGAAGGGGACCCAAGTGAAACCACAGGAGGAGCCTCCTCCAGCCAGCACAAACCCTCTGTGTGACACAGACAAGGAGGGCAGAAATCACCGGTAGGATTAGAGATGCATTAGTTTATTTCAAGCACTTACTGTGGGGAAAAATGAACACCAGGGGAGCAGTAAGCACAAACACACAAAACGTGCTCCAGTTTGCTTTGTAAAATTAATCTCTGAAGACAAACATACCAGAGCTATTACAAATTGTAAACCCTGTAGTGTGCAGGGCTTTTCCTGCCTGTTTACAACCTTCCTTTTTTTGGCAAGTTTAGAGAGATGTGAAAACCCAGAGCGTAAATCATGAAATGAGCCACACAAAAGGAGAGACTGGCTGATGTAGCTTTCAGCTTAATGGAGAGCAGCCTGTGAGCATGACAGCAGTGGTTAAATGGGTATTGAACAAATACTGCTTCTTTCATCTTTCCACTTTCCCAATCCACTATTTACTTCCAGTCCCTTGACATACCTGTTGTCTCTGAAAAATAAATAAATTAATAAATAAATATCCTGCTTTTAAGCTGGACATGTTCCTTCCTCTCATTCCCAATCCATCCACTCAAGTAGATGCATGAGAAAATGAGTGGGTGAAGCATGGGCAGAAGCAAGAAGCCAGGAAAAGGGGAGCAAGTACTGAAGTCCTGGGGTTAGCAGAGCAGAACTGTAATAGAACACCAGTCTAGATGGCCCAGTCTTTCCATCACACCAAAGGCTGTTCACTGCATTGGTGAGAGGTACTGGGATTCCTGGTAAGAGGCCAGTCTGTCTTTGTGTTAACTGCTGCACAAACTTACAGTGAAAAGCTGGTTTATGCCCCGATCTGGTCAGAACTGCAGACTATAATCAGTCCTGCCTTTTTGGATGCTGCAACGGTAGTTTAGGATACCACTGCCTCTTTCTGTTTTTTATGAAGTCTCTCATCAAGCTGGCTATCCTTCCCACATCAGTAAATGCCACACAAACTGCTTATTACAACCCTCAAAGCCACTCAGCCCATTTTGCTCCTACCTGGTCTTTTACCACATCTCAGTTACAGAAATGGTGAACACTAGGTCATGGGCAGTCACAGGCAGCTCAAGGTATTCACTAGGCAGCTTCAGCGTATTTGCCAGATCTACCAAAGGACATCTGAATATGCCTCAAAATCAGGACAAAATTGCAGGACCCTATCCGGTCTAGAAAAAATATATAGTCTTAACACTGGGGTTGAGAGACATTCATATTCACAATATAAATCCAAGAGCTCATAAAATATTTTAGCCATGTCTTTAGGAGTGATGTTTTACACTTGGAAATCACGAAGACAGTGCATAATTGGTGTTATACTACATCATTAACTCCATTCCTGTAGGACGTATGGCATTCATCTAATGTAGGTGTGGATTATGAAGAGCAGAAACTTCAGGAAACAGGTCCCGCTCACAAACCAAGATACTCAATTTTGATGTCTGACTGTAGGTTTTGGACACTTCTCTCTCACCACTAGTGATCACATTGGCCAAGGACCTATGCAGCTCTCCGCGAAGTGATCACCTTCTTGGTCACCTGGTGAGCTGTACTGGCAACACTAAGCAATTAGGATCTTGGCTTGATCAGCTGGCTATTCACAGGAAGCTGATGTCATCTGTGGTGCTCCAGGGATCCTGCTTGTTCACCTACTGTCCCTCTACAAGGTTGCCAGGTGTCCCTTAGGGACCCATGTCTTTTCTGCTCCTGTCTTGAACAATATCTAGCACCTCATGTGATAAAACACACAGATTTAGGCAGCTGCATCACATCCCAAGTATCTGTTTCATTCTAAAAGGGGGTCACAGAATGAGTGAAGCAAATCACTAGGGTGAAATGGTCCCATGAAATCTCCAATAAAGTCTAGGGGTTGCACATAAATGCTCATTTGTAGGTCTGTTGTAGGTGTGGGGACCACAAACAGCACACAGTCCATGCCTTTAGTTCACAAGCACTGTCATGTATAAATCCAATAAATGGTTCTGCCTGTATGTTGCAAGACCAGGAGGAACTGTGAGTAGTGAACCAGACCTGCTTGTGGTTAACAGAATTCTTGCAGTAACTCCGGGAAGCTTACATTGGAGCATACATTGATGCCCAGCTGAATGTTTCCAAATAAGAGCCAAGAGGAGCTGCCTCTTTGCTGCCAACACCAGGATCAAGTCCACATTAATTTTTAATTATTTTGTGTGTACATTGGCTCGAGGCCATGGTTATACCTGAGGTGTAGATAAAAATCACTGGCTACATCTACTCTGGAGGTGCAAAGGCCTTCAGAGTTAGCTGAATACTCTGCTAACACGATGTGGAATTAAGGGTGACCCTGTACAGCACACACAGGCAGAGTGTATTATAAGATGTGATGTACCGTGCAAACACAAAGTAAAGGTGGTCCTGTGTCAATAAATGTACTTTTTTTTCCAGAAAATGTTGGGAGATAACAGCCACATAAGCAATTATATGGGAAAGATGAACAAAGCAAGGAAAATGAAGTCAGTCATTCCTGTACGTATTTGGAAACACAACTCTCCTTTCATCTGCAAGTTTTGCACACATCTGCAGCTTTATTTTCACGTGTGTTTAGGGGTGCCTGCTTTTCCTGTAAAACATGTGGTTGAATTCTAAGCTCTAATGAGACCTCTGGGTTCAGTTTTCTGCTCGGTCTCCAGGGATTCACAGCAGTACCTGTTACTTTGCTAGTGCATCTTCCACAGATGACTTGGCAGTGGCACTCTACATCTTACCTGGGTAGTCTGGGGCACTGTTCATAAAGAAGCTCAAATTTTGTGTGTTAAGAAAGGAACATCTGTTCATAGCTTGGTTAGGATATTTGGATGAGAAAATGGAGTTCTATGAATTCTGTCAGCATGATGTATTTTTACATACTTGAGTAAAAAAACCCACAGAAAAACCTCAAACTAATGATTTAACTTTCACCCTTCAAGTTTTTATAAGGCCTTGGCTAACTCCAGCCCAAACCTTTTGCTCAGCCTCTTTGGACAGGCCACATGACATATTCTGGTGGCAGGAAAAGCCATATAGACTGCTATAGGCTGTCATCCTTCCTTAGTCTATCTATGTGCTGTATAATCAATTTGTGTACGCAGTAGGCCTTATTTCTCTCAGGCAAGCTGGGCTTGCTGCACACTTTTGCATGGCTACTGGAAATGGTTAATTTCTCTATAATGTTCAAAAGTACACTTACAGCACCAAAGCATTGAGGAGGATCTCTCCCAGATGTTTTATTTCTCATCAGCAGTTCTGGGACTCTCCAGTACTGTCCTACCAAGGCTGAAGCATGATCATATAGGGTTCCATGTCCCCTCTGCTGCCTGGTCCTTATAGCTCCCAAAACTTAAGGGAGGAGGAACATGTTTCCCACCTAGCTACTCAATGAGGAAGAAAGCAGCCACCAGTATCTGTATCAGAAACAGCTTTCTGAACAGATAGTACAACTGTATTGTCCACGGACCAGCACACCTTTATTCTGGGCCACCTAACCTTTCCAAACCTTAACCAGAGATCAACATAGCCCAGGCAAAAGTCTTTAAAAATGCAAGCAGGAGACATGATATGATGTAAGGCCTAGCTCATTTTTATGACAAATACATAGTGTAGACAAAGACACAGAGTTATGAAACTAGAAAAATTTGAGCTGCTCTCACTGACACACACACGGTTCAACATGGTCACCATTTAAAGTACATTGTTTTCCATGGTCTCTGTGCTTTCCTGAAGAGTAGGCGTGCCATCTAATAATTTAATGAGCCAAGCTCAATACTTGCAAACAATTTATGAGAAAGCTGTGAGATGATATCAGAGCCTGTCTATAGCTAATATTAAGGTAGATTAATAAACATCCTCAGGCAGCATTTATTTAAATATTTGGGTTTGTGTTAAGACCATTTAAGAACTTATTACTTGGAAATTAAATCCTTAATGTTGCTAAACTGCAAGTCTTTGCAACCTTTTCCCATACATATGCACGCAGAAAAATATTTGTGTTTCCTCTGCATATTGCAACGAAACCCAACCCTATGTTACTATAGCAATAATAAAAAGATTTCATTTCAGAACCCACATGATTGCATCTCTTTAACATCCCAGAACAGAATCATTGCTGAAATGCAGGGCAGTATGAGTAACTCTGTTCTGTTGTTCCAGCTCATTTCAGTATTTTAATACAATGGTCTCTAAAAGAGTGGGGAAAATATGTGTTTCACAGTGCACCTGCTGGGACGGTGTGTGACTCACTGGCTGAGCAGTCTGTGGAAGTCAGCTATCATATAGCTGCAATATTAACAGCAGATCTTATTACTGTCATCCCCCATCAAGAACATGAGTAATGTGGAAAGATACACGAAGAGAATAAATACACACTTTTCTTCACTTACAGTAAAAGTTGCCATTTTGAGCAGCAGAAGCCAGAATATCTCCAAAGTAATTCATCCCTTTTGTGAGGCACTCTCTGTAACATCAATAACTGGAATTTATTTACCTTATAAAAATTACCTCAGTGCTATAGAAGCATCATTCATGCTGCTACACTTAAGGTTATGACAGTGTTTCCAGTAAAAACTTCACTTTTCAAACATACAGGACTCAGCTGTGCAAATCTAGGAGTTGAAATGAACGTACACACACAGAACGGCTGCTACAGTGGGACCTCATACGGAGAAATGCACACAGAAGTTGTGTGGAGCTGGTAGCCTTGACATTACAGAAATTATCAACATAGGCAGAAAGGCCGGAGGAGAGAGCTTGCTTCCACCCTGCTGGCTCTGCCCAGCATGGGAGGCACATGGAGTCAGAGGGAATGGGAGCCAGTGCTCTCCTTCTTCCCTCAGATCCCAAAAGCCTGCAGGGTACCTCCCAGCCTCTTATTTCTTGGCCTGGAAACATTCCAGTTCCCATGTAAATGGGAGCAAGCAGGGGAGAGCATTTTTGCCTCCGGGTTAGTGGGCACCCAGGCAGAGGGACTGCTCATGACACAGCTCATCAGAGATCACAATTTACAGAGCAGAAGATTAAGGCAAACCAAATTTGCTGATATTTTGTTTTAAAATACTCCCCCATAAACAGTGCTGTACTTTTTCCATCAGCAGCTGGCTAGTGGGATGTTTTGTCACAGAAACTGTACCGTGTGGCCTCATGACCCCTCCAAGTACATCTTCATTAGCGTCTTAACTCACATCAGAAGTGTGAATTTGAAGCAAGTCGCCTATTGTCCCTAAATACTGTGCTTTTGGTTTGCTTAGAGAAGCAGTCCCAAGGCACACAGACTGTTTCTTTTCACTAAGCCACAACTGTTTTCCTAAAGCAGAAGATAAGGTTTGGGAATGCACTAATGCCAAGGGGCTTCCTGGCAGATTACAACTAGTTTGAAGTTTTAGCCTACAGATCCCCCCATCTTGGGCTGGATTTTGGGTAATGAACACAGTATTGATACCTGCAGGTTACATCTCTGGCTTCCTGGAGAATTTTGTTTTGCTGGATTTGGTTTTTTTCTTTTCTTTTTTTTTTTTTTTTTGGTGATGCTGCTAAAGAAAAAATACCATCATTCCATGAAAATCTAAACTTTTCAGCTGACAAAAGACAGAAAGACACAAAAGAGATATTTTGATTGATGGTGCTGAAAAACAGCATGTTGAATGGTACTAAATACCTGTCAAACACTAGCTTTTTAAATTCTATTAGTCCATTCTCTTGAAAGGAGCTGGTTTTGTTTGCTTTAGCAGATGATCAATGCTTTAGGTGTCCAGAAAAAACAATAAATTTGGACTTTTTCTATACTTTGTGTATTGTTTCCCTAAATCAGGGAAAAATCTCTTCTGCCATTGCTTAGGTTACAATAGCAGAAGTGTTATCTCGATATACATTTCTTAGCTTATGTTTGTGTTAAATTCAATCCATACTGATGTAGTTTTGCTTAGAGCCTGTAGCTGATGAAAGGATAAACCTACTGGAGAGCACTGCAGGTGTCCAAAAAGGCAAGATATGGTACCCTTAGGGGACTGAGCAGCAGTTTGAGAATTGCTGTGCCTGCTGGTGTAAATATGGAAACCATCAGAGAGTTAGGGATACATCAAAGGTCTGACAAAACTTTATTTTACTAAAGAGAAGTATAATCAAACCCTGACAATCTGCACTTATGCGGTTGTTGTTGGCCATTTAATGACATGTTAACTAAGCACAGCTGACTAAAACGTCACTAATTGGTCTAACATATATAGCCTGCTTCTCATACAGTGTAATATAACATCTAAGGGTACATGTGTTTCATATCTATCTTCAGAAGCTGTGTGTGAAGGTTGCATGTAGGTTACAGCACTGTAAAGCCCTAAAGTTTATGAAGGTGTCACATATGTGAACAAAGTATGATACGGGTTCAGCTATGTGAAATTTTCAAATAGAAATTACTTTTTACACATGATATATACTCGAAATGAATTGAAAAACTTTCAGGTTTGACCCCTGTGATGTCCACTGCCACAAGCTGGCCATACAGGCCAGCTAGCTCTAAAAATGGATTACAAGCAGCAGATAAGGGCTTGTAAAATTGGGGAAATGAGACAATAGTAGTCTCCAGCCAACAGAGGCAAAAATTACTAAAAGGATTGTGCTACCTAATACAAGATACACTTGAGATTGCTCAAGCCTTTTGAAGACCAGAGTGGGTTGCAGCCCTGTGGCTCAGGGAAGATCCCAGCAAAATGCAGATCCTTCCCTCCATGTATGGGAGAATCCAGTCTGCACTCTGTGTGGAAGGCAGCCAAACAACAGCATTTTACAGGTAAGAAAATGAAGCCCAAAGTACTTCCCTGTCCTTCTAGTGCTGAGTCTGTCACACAGGCAAGACACTAGGGCAGCGCTCTCATCTCCAGTTATGTCTTTTTCTTTAAGCCCCCTAAGATACTGGAAATTACTCTCTTAATGGAACTCCACCACTGAGGGGAAAATCAACATGATTATAGAAGTTGCTGTGAACTTGTGTTCATCTTAACATCTCCTGCCTTAGAAGAAATAGATTTGATAATTAAGAGTAATATCCCATAGGACAGCAATGCCAAAGCTGATCAAACGTAACAAACCCAGTAAGCCTCTGACATCCTTCTAACCATTTTGCCTAATCGGTCAAACAATAGCCATGTCTCTCTGTGAAAGGAATAGCTTTTTATTTTTAAGTCGTTTTCTTTTCCTGAGGATGAAAAGCAATGGAGACCCTCATAAAAAGACTGAGTTTCTTGTCTTGCTTGTCCTTGCCACATATTTGTTGGAACAAACCTTCCCACTTGGCTCCCTTCCTGCAGGGCTGGGTGGAGCACGTGGGAGTGAAGGCGTGTTTGACATTTAGTGACGCCAAGCAGGGCCCGTGGAGTTGCCTTTCAGTAACTGGGGGAGAAAATGCGTTTTTCAGAGTTAGCTCGCCCACTGTTACCATATGTAGAAGGGAAATGATGGGGTGCTGCCTAACACTGTGGGGGAGCTTGGAAAACCCTCTGAAAACTGAAATAGGAGACTATCTCAGGCATTTCCTTTACCTCTGTCTTTTAGGTGCTTTCTCTTCCCATCTGCTCAGCCTACAATTGCTTCTGTGTTCTTTCTGCCTTCTACATTGCTTATTTTGGGCTTCTGTTGGAAACTGGCTTGAAACTAGAAAGGTGTTTGTTTTAAGCTAGACAAAACATTGGTAATGTATGACTCTAGAGTGACAGGGAAAGACATAACTATTTCAATTCAGAGTTTTCCTATTTCTAGCTTCCATGCTTTTCCATAAGTTAAAAATGCATTAAGAAACATTTAGTGAAATTTTTCAAAAGTGTACCATTTTATGCCTTTCTTGTCATAGAAATCAAAGATAAATCACCCCGACAATAATGGAACAAAAATAGAAACACTATTATTTTATGCAAGGATGTTTTAAATTTCCACTTTTTGCCACAGAGAGAGAAACACAAAATAGAAATGGCCACAAACATATTATTGTTATTATTATTATAGATATAAGTTATAAATTATAATTGCTAGGCATACTTCTTCATTTCTATACTTCTGGTTATCTTGTAGATAACCTGCCAGTGTGTTACCAGGACAACCCCTGAGGGAACAGACCTTCTGCAAAAGCAATGAAATGAAGAGATTACTCCTCACAAAGGGAGGAATGACATAAGACAGAAGCCTTTCATAGAAAATCATAATAAAATGGATGTTAGCATCCCCTTGGCCAGCTCTATGTCCCTTAACCTTATTTTTCCCCAACATGCTTTCTTCCTCCTCCTCCCATGGCTACTTTGTAACAGCAGAACAACAACTCCTTTCTTCTTCAGGGTGAAAATGTCATTTATACTGTGTGAAGGAAACTGCTTCCCCTCACAGCTGAAATTTCAGTGACATTTTTAATCTGTAAAGCGTTGTTTCATAATGTTTACAGCGATGGTGTGCCACAGGCAATTTAATAACTTATTTACTATCCTTCTGAGCTAAATGTATGAAGCTTTTAGATGTGTAATGAACAACATACAAAATGCCAGTTTGTTTCAAAGAACTGCATTTATACTAATTACATGCTGAAGTACAAAGGAGAGTTTAGCAGTGCTCCCCACACTGTTTGTCAGGAAGCCTGTAAGGAGCCCAGCACTCATCTTCTACAGAAGCAACATCTGTTTCCCCCTTCTGAGGCCATTTCACTTAGGTTGGATGGAGAGGATTTGTTCGTTTTTGAAAGAGAACAATGCCAAAGTCCCCAGAGCTGGGTCCAGAGGCAGATTCAGCAGATCTGTGTTAGCTCAGCATTGCTGACCTGGACCGGGCAGTGTCAGAGCTGCTTGGATAGGATGGTGCAGTACCAGTGCTGCCCTCACACCAAGGCTGGTGTACACAGTGCCATACCATGGGCTGCAGGTGAATAGGTTTTCTTGGGAGGATGTCCAGCATGCATCCCTTTACTCTTGGCAGATTTTACCAGTTTCCTCCAACCACAAACACGTAGGAATCATTATTTAAAAGCACAACGAGATCTCATGACTTGTTTTTTGTTCTACTATTTTGAACATAATGTTGGGTTGTATTATTAATTAGCTGATCACATGGAAATAAACACTTGGATCAGGCTCCTGGGATGTGCATGGAAATTATCTTAACCGTTTGCCTAAGATTTGATTTCTTATTTGTGTTTGTACAGCTTCTAGCACAACACTGTAACCACAACACTGATTGTAAAAGTAAATCTAACAGAAGACAAAAGCTGTGAATCCTTGGAAATACAGGGACATACTAAATAATATACAATTTTATACGTGAAAGTATTCACTTTAGAAAGGTAAATTATTTTCTCCTTTATTTTTCACCTTTTGGAAAACTGTTTTGTCCAGAAAACTGTCTTTCTCAAACATCTGGCAAATGTCTTTTAGGGATGGCCTAAAATTGTAGAACAGAGAAAATACAAATAGCATAATTATGGCTTTATTTTGGTCAGCTCATGAAATTGAAGGATTAGCTGTGTGGGCCAGCTGTTAGTCAGGGAGGTGGCTCAAGGTCAGAAGGTTATTCTCTTGACTCCAAAGAAGATCCCTGTACTAGAGAGAAGAAAGCTTCAGAGAGTAGCAAACTGATGTTTTAGCATAATCTCTTAAGAAAAGACAGTTTATGGGATCACTTATGTATACCTACACATTTTGTCTTATCCCCTTCCTCATAATACCTTTTGAATCCATTTGTCAAATTCAGTGCATTGTGACAGAGATCTGAAGTTCTCAAAGATATTTTATCCCTTCATGTGGTGAGGCAGCTGACTAAAGAGGGAAACAGTTTGTTTTCCACTACATGAAAGACTTTATTGGAGGCTCAGATTCACCAGATAGGGTGAGACATAATGAAGATGCCCGTTAAAAGGGAGAATTTCTGTCAAAGCTCACCCTAGAGACCCCAGCTGTGAAGGATCCATCAATAAGAAAACAGATTTACTTAGTTATAAATTTTACTGCAGAGGAGATGCAGAAGGGCAGATAAGAAGTTTATGTGAAATATGCAGTAGCGTGTATACAGAGATGGGTGTAGTTTGCTGTGATCTGGCTCATCCTGTCCTTTGAGCTGACAGAGGCAGCCCCAGAGCAAAAGTGTGCTAACCATGTTAGTGAAGAGATTTGTTTGAGCTGATGTCTGCCTTCCAGCAAGGTCTTTATCACCTCAAACACAGAATGATATCCTTATGTTTGATCTACCTGGGAAGAGAAGGTGAATGCTCAGAAAACAATCCAACAGACACTGTGATCAAAGCCTTTCAGTTCAGTGGGGTGCTTTAACCACAGCTTGCTTAGTGGCTTACACTGAGCAGAGGTTTTATCCTGCAGTGGGAAATGGCTGATGCTTAAATCAGGAATGATGTGAAAATGGGTATTTGGGGTTTCTTTCTGTTGAGAATTCTGGTGTCCAACAGGGGGAGAGTTTTAACTGAAAAACTGCTTGCTGTCCCTTTTTACTCCTCTCTCTTCTGAAGTGTCCCCATAATGATCTCTTTCTTGTGTGTTACTTTGCTCACCCACCTTTCCCTTCCCCTGCTTTCTCCAATGCTCTGATCTTCCTGGAACTAACTTTCCTCACAGGCAACGGTAGTCAGCAACTAACTTAGCTTATATCCTCTTTTCTGTTTCTTCTGGAGACATTCCCATTTACCATCATCATCTGCTTCTTGTGTTTGAAGTGGCCTTGTGGGACATTCTCATCAGGCAAGCCCTGTACGTCTATTCCACACTGCTTTTTCAGGGGTGAGTCTGCTCCAGGACCTACAGGGACACAGGTACAGGGCAAGACTGACCAACCCCCAGAACTACATGACCTCACATGCTGTGGTGATGTGTGCTGGGAGTGAGATCAGGAGGAGTCAGGAAACACCCCTTCCCTCTAGGAAGTGAGTTGAAGGAGCCGCAGGGGCCAACAGATTTGGCTTGAAACTAGAACTGAGAGTCCTGGCTCACTTCCTGCCTTCACAGCAGCCAAATTTACTCTGATCAATTTTCTCTATAAGAACATGTTTTTACCTGTGTCGCCAACAAGCTTTGATACATAGTGCACATAAATTGTATAATAGCACAAAACCTTCAGTAAAAAAAAAAGAATTTAACCAGAGCTGTCAAATTCAGAGACTTTGATCTTTGAACAAGGCATGTAAAGTCAGATGTCAGAAGTTAAGTATCTAAAATAAATATGTGGCTGGCTCATTAAAAGTGCGGAGGACCTTTCAGTGCTGTTGAAATCTGAAAATTAAACACAAAAGCCAACAAGAACCAATGCTTGTCACTCTGCCAGAAAAAGAAACAAACAAATAAATAAACAAACAACAACCCACCACCTAATTTAAACAGATCATCAGACTACAACCAAAAAAAATATATTTACATTTATCACTGCAATCAAAAATAAGGAAGGTCACTGAAGTAGTAAAACAGCAAACTGAAGAAATAGTATGTAGGTTCACAGAAAAATGGCATTCATTTACACCCGCTCATCTTCTAATCTGTGATTGTGAAGGAGATTATAGATTTTAAACCTTACCTTGCTTACCAAGCATGCAGAAAAGTCCAGGTGTTAATGGAAGAAAATGTGGAAGTTTGTGAATTCTTCCATCTGCTCTCCAGACCCTTGAGGCAGTTTTTACTTTAAAAAACCCTCCTCAAATCCCCCTTCAGCTCAGGAAGGGGGATTGCTTGAGACTGTCCCTGAGGGGCTAGTTCCATGCTTATCTGAATGACAGATTCCTGGACAACGGGATACAGGAATATCCACATTCCCTCTATCCAAGAGAACAGAAAGGTAGGAGAGCTGACAGAATACAGCAGGACCTTTTTCATGGGATTATCTCAAAGTTTGGTACCAAAACTATCTTCTTTTCTTTTGAGGGTTTACTGGGGGTTTTGCTGCTACTCCTTTTCATTATGCGTGGGATTAAGAAGATTTTCTGTCAGTGTCAAAAAAGAATAGATTTGCAGAGACTCCGAAACCCACCAAACCTGAAGGTGGCACACATAAGGAGAGGTAGAGTTTCCTGAACTCAGGATGATATGCTAGGATCAGGATTCTTCAACTGAAGTGAGTTACATTCCTGCAAGACAAATGTCTGACCCTGTGCTTTCAAGGGGAACTCAAGAGAAAAATAAAAATTATTGACATGGCTTTCAAAAGATTGAAAGAACAAAAATAGAAATAGGAAATCATGTCCTCTGTGTGGAGGTGAGATACATGTCACCCCATTTCAGGTATCTGAGGGCTAGGCATTGAATTTAAGCCAGCCATGTCAGTACTCTGTAGTTTATGAAGAGGCAGGCACCTACAAAGGACAATTCATCTTCTCCAAGGACAGATGTATATGAAGGATGAGGAGGAAGTCTGTCTTTCATCAGAGACTACTGGGGGAGCCCAGATGATGAGCTAAGGCCAGATGCCTAACCTTTAGACAGCTGATGATAAAGGAGATGAATCTGTGACTTTATCAGAAGATGAGAGGTGATTGTACTTCTGTGTGACCCGACAAACAAACTGGTTTCTGAAGAATATGTGCTATCATTTTTTTTTAAGTCAAGTTATACTTTCTTCTGATAAGAAAAACATCAATATTTGATACTTAATTCACTGGACAGCCTTTGCATGAGTTTCTCCATTCGTTTTGGACAATTACTTTTCTGACAGCAGAACTGGAACATGTCTTGCCAAAATTCCTTACAAAGGATGGGAGAAGAGAGGATCATGGAAAGAGACAAGTTTGCTATTAAAGTACATGACACTCAATAACTGCTACTTTAAGGGTGACAGAGTTAAGCTGCCGCTCTGATGTGTCAGCTTTTTCAAGTATTGCAGGAATGGAAATAAAAAAATCGTAGGTTATGCAGAGTTGGAAGGAATCCATCAGGATCATTGAGTCCGACTCCTGGCTCTGCATGGGACACCCCAGGAATCCCACAATTTGCCTGAGAATGTTGTCCAAACACTTCTTGAACTCTGTCAGGCTCAGTGCTGTGACAACTGCCCTGGGGAGTTTTCCACTGCCCAACCACCCTCTGGGTGAAAGAACCTTCACTTGATACCCACCTTAAATCCCCCCGATTCAGCTCTGGGGCATTCCCTCGGGTCCTGTCACTGGTCATGAGAGTGAAGAGAGTGAGGTTTACCAGCACTTCATGCAGTCATGGGAATGGATAATTGGGATCAAGGCTCTTGTTGACCTCGGAACAATACCAGTGGCACAAAACAACATACCAAGCACTAGGGGGCTTTCTTCCATAACCTTCATACAGTTTCAAAGCTGGATCTGAGAATCATAGACTCATAGAATCAATGACCTGGATTGGAAGGGACCATAAAAATCATCTAATCCAACCCCCCTGCCATGGGCAGGGACGCATTCCACTAGACCATGTTGCTCAAAGCCCCACTTCCAGGGATGTGGCAGCAACAACTTCTTTGGACGACCTGTTCCAGTGCCTCATCACTCTCACAATAAAGAATTTTTTTCCAATATTTAATCTAAACCTACACTCTCTCAATTTGGAGCCATCCCCCCCTTGTCCTGTCACCACAGGCTCTTGTAAATAGTCTCTCTCCATCTTTCTTGCAGGCTGCCTTCAGGTACTGGAAGGCTGCAATTAGGTCACCTTCTCTTTTCCAGGCTGAACAATCCCATTTGTCTTAGCTTTTCCTCATGGAGAGGTGCTCCATGCCTCTACTCATCTTGGTCACTTCCTCTGGATTTGCTCCAACAGGTCAATGTTGTTTCTGTGCTGGACACTCCAGAGTCAGATGCTTAAGAAGAAGAATGACACAGGAACCTTGAAGTCCCTAAAAACCCCTTTTGTTGTTCATAAAGTCTAAAGATTCTCATATGCAGGCCATTCACACCCTAAACCATCTGAACACCTCACCTCAGTGCTTCTTTCCTATACAGAGCATCATCCTGCAGCTGTGCAAGACTCAGCTGAAAGTCTTACTTCTCCAAGAGGGTTTAAACACACAGGCAAAATTCATTCCATCACCCAGGACAGTTGTGTTAGCCCTGATAACAATAACACCTCCTGTTGGCTTCTTACATTAACAGAGAACCTCTGAGTCATGAGCCATTCACATGAGGTATCCAGGATGTGTTTGCACACCTTACCAGCCACCGGGCTCCCTGATAATGACAGTACCACTAGATAACATAAAAATACAGGAGAAAATGGAGCAGGTACTGTTCTGCACGTTACTCTCATTAAATCATTCTTGACACCCTTCAGCTTAGCACATACTGCAGTTGTAGAACCTTTAGGACTTTCCTCCTCAGAATTATTCTCTTCCTATCAGCTTCTTCAAACTCGTCTTTTACTTTCATGTTCAAACTAACTGGTTTGCTGGATAGGCAAAATTGCAGCCACGCTCAGTTTCCTGAGCTGGCATGGCAGACCCTTGTTCTCAGGAGAAGGTCCTGAGCTTTGGACACGCAAGAAGTAGAAGGTGACTGCTTGCAGCCTTCAGTCAAGTATCAGACTTCTCTGGATACAACCTTATGCTCCTGTTTCTATCAGGTAGTTGTAAATGACCCACCTGCCACACAGTATTTCGTAATGTACTTCATTCTCCCCAAATTTTCTATTGGAAAACTGCTTTCTGCTGTACTAAGACATTTCTGATTTCCACTCCAGGGGATCAGGATGTCTAAAAATGAAACACTTTTGCATTTAACTTGCAGACAATGAAGCCTTTCACTGGGTCTACCTCTTTCCCTATAAATCTTGTCAGTAAAGGAGAGGAACTCGCTTGTCAGTATCTAAGCCATCTACAGCTACTTATGGGTAAATCCGGGCAGGTGTGGTGCAGTTTTGTGTTTCCTCCTATAGGCCTGCAGCCATATTATTCTTTGCAGAAGACAGACAGAAAATTTACAGCCATGCAATTATTGAATAAGCTGCAATGACTGCTGGGGAAGCCTGTATGTAAAGGAATCCCTGCAGAAAGAGACTATTTCTTTTTGTTTTCATGCTAGTCTTCTGCATTGATAATCAAGCAATTATATCTACAGAAACATCCTGCCTATCAATTTACTTGGGAGTGTTTTAATTTTTCTGCCTTCAGTGGAGAATGTCAAAACTGTATTAAATCTGTTGATTCTCATTCATCTGCTTGACAAAGTAAATTCAATTTCTACAGAATATTTCCCATGAAACATAATTAGTCGCCTTGTAAAAAACTGAAACACCTACAATCAGTTGTCATAATTAACATATTTAATTCTTTCTCCAACTGGGGCAGCAAAAGCTGTTCGGTTCAAAGCACCGGGGCTATGACTTCATGAGACAGTAAATCTATTTATAACACTTTTAATACATGATCAAAAATTCTGCAATCATATGAAGTAAAGCACTGATATAGTCTGGGATTTGGGTTTACACACTGTGCTGGTCACTTTGCTAATTTAAGCTGGTTCCAAATAATGTGACTGCCTCACTTAATTCCAGGAGGTCAGCTATTAGCTCTGATGCTGGCATCCAAATGGAATTAGCTGCTATATGATCGTATGTGCCTACCTGACCTCACTCATCCTGAAAATCCTTGTGTCACCTACTTGGACTGGACTGGAGGAGTCAGCCAGAGCCAGGACATCACTGTGGCAGCTCTCTGCACAGAGGGGCAGTGAATCTAGTCAAAGACGTTTAATGGACAGTTTTGGCTTTTTCAAATAGATGCAGAACTCACAAATGGAAAATGTTTGTTGGGGTTTTTTTTCATAAATATGTATTTCAGGAAATTTCTCTCAGAAAATTTTAACATTCTGTAACTGAAAAAAAAAGGCTTTTTGAATAAAAAACGTCTGGACTAGAATTTCAGCTAGTAAAACAGATGGTGAAAAATTAGCATTATAATCACATTACACACTTTTGATATTTTCAGAACATTTCCACTTTCCCAATTTGCATTTGTTTACTGGTATTAAAAGTTGGAGATTTGCTCTTTTCATCCTGATCTGTGAAAGGGGCTCCTTGATTTGTTTATTTATCTTTTTTGAAAAGTCTAAATCTTATAGTTTGAGAAAAACAGCTTCTCCTTCAGCATAACACTCCCCATGGACTTTAAAAGCCTGTCAAACATCTTTCTGTAGATCTGATTTATTGAAGCCATGCCAAAGGTGGACAGCACAACTCTGTGCTTACTTGACCAATTCAAAGGGGGTGTTTATGGGCAGACACTGTGGCCTAGATGATGTTATCTCTTTCCCACCCCCTGCCAGGATGGAATCTGACACTTCTCACTTCGTTGATGTTTTCTTCTCCCTTGCCCCTGGCTGTGGCTAAGTGATTGTTTATGGCAGATACTTTAAATCATTATCACCTCCTGGGCCTTTGAGCACTGCTACATAATCTGCTGTTGCATCAAGGAAACTCTTCTCTCAGTACAAAACAAAGCCAAATGTTTATCTGGTGAGATGATAGTCGAAGTGTCTCCTCTAATATTTAAAAACAAACAGCAGTGTCCCTGCTCTGTCGCAATGAGCATTTGTCGGCTGAAGCTGAGCAGGATTCTAGGCACTTGGCAGTGTGTGACAAAGGACTCCTTGGATGTTTGTTTTTAAACATTAATAAATATTCAGGAAACTTGGAGGATGGTAGAATATATGAATAAGCTCCCCAAAATAGGGTTTGTTTATGGCACTGCCTTAGCACATAGAACCCTGGTTTGCAGGGTGGTGGTGCCGTCACACCAAGGAGAGGTTTGCTGTATCCAGCAGCGACTCCAGCAGACAGCTGGGCAGGGCAGAAGGAGGTGCTGGGAGCACCGGGAAGGCCGTGACCTCTCTGCCCAGCTGGGGAAACCAAAGCTTGTTTTTGCTCCCCGGGGGAAGACAGGAGTACGAGGGATTGATTAGTGATTATCAGCCAACCATATCCTGGGCTGCATCAGAAGATGTTATTCTCCCCCTCTACTCTGTTCTTCTGAGATCTCACCTGGATCACTGTGTCCAGCTCTGGGGCCTCCAGTACAAGATGGGCATGGAACTGCGGGAATGAGTCCAAAGGAGGCGACAAAGATGCTCTGAGGGCTGGAGCATCTCTCCTGTGAAGATGGGCTGAGAGAGTTGGGGTTGCTCAGCCTGGAAAAGGGAAGGAACTTAAGAGTGTCTTGAGTGTCTAAAGGGGCTACGAGAGCTGGAGATGGACTTTTTAAAAGAGCACGTAGTGATAGGACAAGGGGTAATGACTTTAAACTGAAAGAGGGTAGGTTTAGATAGATATAATGCAGAAATTCATCACTGTGAGGGTGTCAAGACACTGGCACAGGTTGTCCAAAGTGACTGCCCCATCTCTGGAAGTGTTCAAAGCTAGGGTGTATGGGGCTTTGAGCACCCTGGTCTAGTGGAAGGTCTTCCTGCCTATGGCAGGGGGTTTGGAATGATACGGTCTTTACGATCCCTTCCAACCCAAATGATTCTGTGAGTGATTTTACTAAAAGAGTCTCTTCCTGAATCCTAGTGGCTACAGTTATGACCTTGCCAGCTCCCTGGGAAAAAGTGCTCTTTCAGAGTGGCTTCCACGAACCCACCCTGGCTCTTGCTTCCTTGATTGTGCCTCTCACCCTCTTAGTTCTCCTCCTCAAGGCAGCAATATTCAGGTTTTTTAAGGGGTTAAAAGACCTTCAGCAGGCTCAGTCAACTGCCATTGCAAACCTCACAGCTCACTAAGGGTTTCTAGTAGTTTTCAAGTAGTTTGTTGGCAGAAGAGAGTTCAGAGGAAGCAACGGAAGGATCCCTGTGAGTCGGCTGGTAATAATTACATAGCTCCTCTTACACACTGAGGCCAGGGGTATATTCTGGGAAGCTTCTATTTGAAAAGGACTTTAAAAACAAAAGTCTCACCTATTGAAAGGGCTCAAGTGGGTGTTGAATATTTTCTGAATGGAAATTGGCCCAAATTTCCAAGTCTTAGGAATTTTAGATCACTTGTTACTAAGTGAATGAGAAAAACACTTTCAAATATTACTGTACAAAACCTTAAAATGAGAGTTTACTTTAGAATCCAAATGGAATTTCATATTGGAATTGAAGTTTAATGATTTACTTGATAAGGAGCTGGTGTTAGTGTAGGAGTTGATGTATAGGCTTAAATTCTGGTTGAAATTAAGTTCCTCAGGGCGTTGGCACTGACCAGAGCTTTTTGGAACCTTTTTTAAAGGAAGTGGATGGAGAGAGAAGGGAGGAATAGGGGACAGTGATTAGGAAAAAAATAAGCAGGTTTCACGGATATTCTCATTCTTCAAAGGGAAGTTTGCTGTCCAAAAACATTAACATCAACAGAAATGTAATGGGTTTACATTTTTGGTTAACCATACAACACAGCTGTTATCTCACTTCACTGTTCAATATATTGCAGGTTTAGTGCATGAAATCACTCTGACATCCAAACTAATCCAAAACATGGTAGCAGGAATAAACACAACTAAATAAAGAAGTCCTGGTTATGGCTTTGAAAGATTCCTACTGTTGCACTGCATTGAAAATGTCCAGAGTTGTCAGCACAGCCAAGGCTGACTCTCAGCATGGGTGCCCAGGAAATGTTTTAACAAGGAGCTGCAGTTACAGTTCAAGCCAGAGACACAGCAGTTGTTTTGTCCTTTCTGTTATATTACCCCTTTCACAGTAATTGCCTGACAAAGGCAGTAGTGGGGAACAGCACAGGAGCATTTTTGTTGACTTTGCCCCTGTGAGCATGAATTAAAGGAGAATCTCTCTGTGCACAGGAGCAGTTAAAAGGTAGCATTGTTTCCTGGCTTGTGATACCAAGGACCAGACATGGACTATAATAACCTAATGAGATTTACATTTTCAACACTCAAAACACTGAGCTTGAGTGTTTACTTATTCTTTTGGCTTTGCATTGAATAACCATATCGAATATGTTACCTTTGCATTCATGTCTTTCAGTCAAAGTATTCCTGCTGTTGTAGTTACATCTCCAAAACCTAATGCAGCAAGTTAAGCTTGAAAGGACATTTAATCACCCAGCTCCAAAACTTTGTGAATCAGACCTGAGCAATCACATTTTCTCTTTTTCAGCTGACTGATTTATTCCTGGATAGATTTCATCCTCCTTGCCTTGCCTAAACTTCCTAAGCATTACTCTGCATATTTATTTCTCATGCTTTATAAATAAACTATTCTCTATCTTATTGGAGCCTCTGACACAGCCTCACAACAGCCTTCTTCTAGCCCTATTTTTACCTGTATTTTTTCTTTCTGTCTAATCTGATCATTATTTACCCAGCTTTGCCTTCTCCTTCCACTGCCTCAAAATCTTATGTAGTCCATTCCTTTTTGCTTTGCTTTGCTTACCTTTTTCTTGAATGATCTCAGATATGAATGACTCCCTTAAAGTGGATCACTCATACTTACCCTTTTACCACAGCAATTCCTGATCGGATAGTCAGTATGGAGTTATTTTTTTAATATCTCCCTTTTGAAGTCTTAATGCCAGTTTGAACTTCAGTGTTTTTAAGGAGATAGAAATGCTAATTTTTCCTGGTATCTCTTCTGCTCGCTTTTCTCCACAGCTGTTGGAAGTTTCACTTCTCCATGTTCATTCTTGACGTAATTTGAGTTTGTCTTCTCCTCGTGTCCCACGCCTCCAATCTTCCAGTAATTTTTATCATCTTCTTGTCCAATATTGTCAAAATTCTCTCTCTTCAAACTTGTGTTGTTCTGTTGTTGATCAGACACACACCTGTGCTATCCCTTGCTTCAATTAATACAGGCTTTAGCTTTTCAGGTTTTTTATGAAAGTGTGGATACTGTGTTTGTCCATACCTTGCTTACAGCGTCTGCTGGGGTTCAAAACATTTTTTCACTATTAGTGTGTCAGTGACTGTCAGGTTCTTGTCCAATTTATTTTTTAATTCCAGGGTCTGAACAAAAACGTTTAAAGAATGACCCGACAGTAATTTTTTAAAGCTTTTTTTTCCCCCTATGCTTTCCCCTCTGGGTATTAAAAGTATATGAAAAAGTATATGATTCCAGACTGAGAAGAGGTGATGTTACAACGTGTTCTTTGATGTATAAGCCAGAGTTATGTAGGATTTGAAACATCATAAGTCAAATATTAAATCTTTGAAACAGAGCAAGAGATTTAGAACATTATTTTTTACCCCAACTCCAGTTTGAGAATTTTCTTCCATAAACTCTTCAGACTATGACTCGTTAATGTTGATATCTCCTGTGAAACCTGGTCTACTCTTCACACTACTGGGGTGATCAAATGGCAAAAAATTAGGATCTGGATATCCAAACTATTAGATTACTGACTTTCCTCAGTTCAATACTCCTCAGTATGACAGAGAGGATTTTCACTGTAAACTGTGTTTCAGATTACCCTGACCACTGAATTAGAGGGAGCCACTTGCTGTAGGGATGTCAAAACTAATAACGCAAAAGGATTATGATTTTAGTAACCTTTTTTTTCCTAAATTTAGCCACAATTTTGAAGTGACCAGAAAACATTGTATATAGTGATTGATTTTTAAAACTCACACAGCTAATTCCATCTAATGTGACTGAGAAACAATCTGACTGGCGGCACTTTTTTTTTGTAGTGGCATACCCTGGATCCATGTATATCTAAAGAATGAGAGGAAGAATAGTGAATGAAGTTATTTGCATTCTTATCCTGCTGTTGGAGATATAGAAGAGATTTGTTTGTATGTCTGGTTTGGTTTATTTCCCATCTTAAGTAATATTATTTAACTGTAATAAGGGGGAAGGG
>VYXC01007074.1:0-18744 GCA_013397175.1 Platysteira castanea | reverse complement strand
GTACAGACTTCCCGAATCGCCGAATACAAACCCCCTTTTTAAAGTGTACCCCCCCTTTTTCTTTTTCCTTGTGTCTCTGTTCTTTTTCTCTAAATCCAGGGATTTAGCACAGTCTTGAGTCAGTAAGAGTTTGTGTCAATCAGTGGAATTCCTATGGAATTTATGGTTCCTCCCATTGCTTCTTTCACCTCTCAGTATCTGGCTTTATCTACCATCAGGCCCACAGTTTGTTTGTAGACACCTCCTTCTCATTCTTTTCAACACGATGACAGAAAGAGGAACCGGCACTTTTCTGAACAGCGCCTCAGCGTGCTGCGGTTTCAGTATGCAAAGTCAACGCAGCTACACCACTTTAGAGCGTTTCCTCTCCTTCCCTCGGGCACGGCTGCAGGCGGGGCGGTTCTAAATGAGATCGAGGAACCGCTGCTGCATGCAAAAGAAAACAACTATTTACAGGCTTATTTTTAAGGGTTCCTTTTAGATATTAAGGGCCCCCCTCTCGGTCCCCTCTCACAGCCCCCAAGTGGAGTGCAGGCCTCCCCTCAGCGGGGCCGCAGTCCTGACGGGGCCTGGCTCCAGGTAGGGTCATGCCGTCGGTCCCATAGGGCTCCTTCGATTGGAATGATGCGGCTGACTAGCCCCATGGAAGCCAGGGTTTTTTTGCGCCTGTCCTAGCCGGGGCGGAGTAGGTAGGAACGAGTTAGAAAGGTACGCGTCCCCTTTAAACACCTCCCCCTGCTCCCTCCCACGTGGTGCAGGGCTGGGGCGGGGATTCTGCGATGAATCTCTTCTGCTTCTTTCGTAGTGTGGAGGAGCTGTGTGCGAAGTGAGACGTGAGCATTTGGGTTCTTCTGCGTGTTTAGTTAGGGCTGTTGCCGTGTTCTCTTTCCTCCACCCGCAACTGTAGGGCGCTCGGCATCTCCTAGCCTGGTTTAGGAGGGGCGCGGTGGGTAACCGTGTGGTGAGGCTTTCCCTTTTCCTCGAGTGCCCGCTATGCTCTGCGGGAGGAATGCCCTGCCATGGAGCGGGTCTGGAGCGGGAGTACGAGCCGCTGCCATGTTGGGGGGGCAAAGAGGATTTGAGTGAGGGAGAAAATGGCGGTGGGGAACCGCCCAGCTCCGTTCATCCCGCACCGGGAGCAGGCCCTGCCCGCTGACGACCCCCGACTTTTTTGTGTGTGTGTGTGTGTGTTGTGTTGTCTTTCCTTCACCTCTCCTTCTTGCTACCACCCTGCCCTGGGAGGACCTGGGTGCTCTTGCCCGCGCCCCCCTGCCGCGCCCTCGCTGCTTTCCCTTGGGGGGCAACACAAGCCGTAGAAAAGAGGAAGAGGGGAGGAAAATGGCGGCAGGCATCCGCCTATCTGGTGTTCCTAGTTCGTACTCGCTTGTCTTTTTCATGTTACTTTCCCTTGTCTTCGCTTGTCCCGTCTCATTCCACCCTTGTTCTCCCCGGTGCTTCGGTGTCCTCACGCTCTGCTTGCTAGTTTCTCACGAGGGGACACCCACCCCACCCCATTTCTTTTTCCTCTAGTTTCCGCCCCCACCTTCCTCCATATTGTTACTCTCCCTTCCCGATGCGGACACTGGAGTTGTCCTCTGCAGGTGTCCTGCCCACCGCGTATCAGACTTTTCTTGTTCGGCTTCCCTATTTCATGTCATTGCTGTGCTTATTTTTGCACTGTCCCGTTCCAGCTCTCCTCTGCCTGCCTCCATCCTGTAGCGTGGTTTATGTGTGCTTCCCATACCCTGTTTCATTTTCAGTGCTACAGCTTCTATCGTTGTGCTCCAAACTATTACGACAGAATTTACTCTACCTTAGAACCACGTTGATCCGTTATTATTATTCAGACTGTTTTTTCCTTTGCACATAGTTTATTTCATTGCCAGTTTAAAAACACTGCTATTCCTTTTTCTTTCCTAAGGTACGCTTCTTTAATACTTTATTAGCCTTTCCTAGCTACTTTATTTTATACAGTTTCTCCATGTGATGCTTCTTTTTATTCTGAAACCACAAACGAGCTATTTATTTGATAGAGTTTTTAGTAGCAGGCAAGATGTTCACCTGCTGTATCTAATCATGTTTGCATACTAGAGAGATGTAGAAGTACACCTGGCAGCATGCATTCAAGGAAAGTTGAATGTCCACTTGTCTAGTGAATGAATAGATTCTAGTGACTGATGTGGTAAAGTGGCAATGGAAATATTAATTGCAGCACTGTAGTTCTCTGTAACAGAGATATTTTCAGACTTTTGTATTACTGATGGGAACTTTAGCTTCATCTATGACAACTATGCAGCTGTTACTCGCAATTTCAACTAGGCAAAATGCTCGTGTAGGAATGTATGTAGTGTTGGGGCCTTAATTGTTTATATTTATGCATGTTATATTGAGAATTCTTCTGGGCACCAGTTTTGTATTACCTTTTTTTTTCATTATAGTGTCTACCATTCCTGGGAGAATATGAAACTGGTGAAAAATTGTCCTGTAAGCAGTTCAGAATCTAAAATACTGCATATAAGGCAGTCACAGCAAAAAGGGGAAGAGTTATAAGAGGGAAGGGTGTTTGTGATCACATCTACAATGTGTATTAAAGGTTATATGAAAAGGCAGGAAAGTCTTCAGGAGGGCTTTGAATAAGATGAGCCTTTACAAGCAGGTTTGAAGATGGCTTTCTAGCCGTAATGGGACATATTCCTTGTATAGTGTTCTCATGTTATCTTTCTCTTCCTAGAATGCCTAAGTCAAAGGAACTTGTGTCTTCAAGCTCATCTGCTAGTGATTCAGATAGTGAAGTTGACAAAAAGGTGAACATTATATGCAGTTTATAACTACTGTATTAACTGTTATATTTCAGGCTGGGGTTAAGGAATTAGTTGAGTGTTGTCACAAAATGCATGTCATTCCATATGATTTATCTGACACTTAAACCCCAAACACCCCCTCCCAACCCCAAACCAAACCCCAACAAAACCCATCCCCCAAGATTATGGTTTGGGTGGATGCTTTTTGCTTTGCAGTACACTTTTTTCTTAAGATGCATTTTGCTTCACGTTTTTCTGTATGGTATATCTAGCCACAAGCTTCCTGGNTCTTTCTCTTCCTAGAATGCCTAAGTCAAAGGAACTTGTGTCTTCAAGCTCATCTGCTAGTGATTCAGATAGTGAAGTTGACAAAAAGGTGAACATTATATGCAGTTTATAACTACTGTATTAACTGTTATATTTCAGGCTGGGGTTAAGGAATTAGTTGAGTGTTGTCACAAAATGCATGTCATTCCATATGATTTATCAGATGCTTTAAGGAACTTTCTGTTCCACCCACCAATCTCAACAACTACACCAAAAACCAAACAACCCACCTTCCAAGTTTGGGTGGACTGCATAATTTTTGCCCTGAAGAAAAGTTTTTTTCTTCAGTTGTGTTTTGTTTTCTTCATGCCATTCTATATGATAATTGCAAGTTCCCTGTAATTCTTTGCTGCTTTGTGGCAAGTGATAGAACGCTTCTGTATATGCTGCCTTTGGTGGCAAGAATTTGAGCTAATTTTGAGGACACCCTCCACCTTCATTTTGATATCTGGATTACTTGCAAGTCCAAAACAGAAACCTCCACTTGCCTTGTCATCCATGCGCCACTTGCTTATCTCGCTCACATTCTTTTTATGTTTCAGTCTTACGTTTACTGTAATACCATCTGCTAGTTTCTCACTTCAAAGCAGAGCCAACCTGAATGTTTTTGAGTTGATAATTTTAACTGTTTTAAATGCATAAATGTAATGTTTTCATTTATTTTAATAGTTATTTAATTTATAAATTTGTATAATGTGTCAGTGATTGCAAACAAATTGCATACAACAGTCAATTTATCTTTTTAAGAAATACTAGGTGGTAATGCAGACCTTGGGTCTTTTAGTGCAATATGTGAAGAGACTCAGTCTGATTTACTGAATTGGTTCAAATGTGAAAATGTGACTTGGTTGCACCTAGAAAATTAAGTATTTTGTGAAATCTTAATATAAGAGAAAATGGTCAGGTTTGGTTTTTTTGTGTTTTTTTTTTTTTTTTAGTTGTTCAGGAAATGTATTCCTGATAAGACATAGTCTAACAATCAACTTCAGTGGGCAGTAAGGTGGTTGGTTTTGGTTTTGGTTTTTTCCTATGACAACCTCCAATATTTTTTTGAGCTGTTTCTCTTTAAAAGAGGTTATCTACAATATGATTCTAGCAGGTGAGAATAATTTTTGGTATCTTTGTATTATTCTTTCTTTACAATGGGCATGATTACTGTATAACCATTAGTGGAAATGTAGCATGCTCTGTAGCATCTGCTAGCAAAGTAATCTGATTTACAGGTGATATTGCCTGAATGTTTTAAGAACATGTTTAATTTATCATGATATAAACAGAGATTGGACTTCAATTAAAAAATTCTCTTGGATTTGATTTTTCAGATCCTTTTTTTTGTTATCTTATCTACTTTTTTTTTTTAGCAGAGTTGTTAGCTGTTCCCCATTTTTCATTGCATTCTCTGGAAAGTGAAACTTCTATCAAACTTTAAGATTTTAATTGAAACTGACAATATTACTGCACAAAGAAAGTAGGCTTTCCGAAATGTATTTTGATCTAATTAATTTCTCTTTAAAGCCAAATTATTATGGTAAGCTTCACTGAGAACAGAAATAGGCTCATTTGAAGATTTTTTTTTGTTCCAGTCTAAATGTATAGTATTGGATTCCTGCCTTCACAGGAGGAAGATGATAATGTGTATTGCATAATAGTAGTTTGTGACTTCTAGCATAAACTTTTTTTATAACTTATAAAATGAGTTGTGGTTCATGATTTTTTTTTTTATTCTTGCTCTAAGGCAAAGCGGAAAAAGCAAGTAGTTCCAGAAAAGCCCATAAAGAAACAAAAGACTGGTGAAAGTTCAAAAGGTGCAGCTTCTTCTAAGCAAAGCAGTAACAGAGATGAGAATATGTTTCAGGTAAAATTGATGACTCTCTTAGAGCCTGGTTAAGGTAACCATTTACATCATAATCTGCATAAATTTTATGAGGCTATCTGAATATCATGATAGCATAGTGCTTGGTCTTCTGAAATCTTGGCTGAAGGGGATTACGATGCTAGCATGCAGATGGGATGCTGAGAAAAAGCACTGTTAGGTTTCAATCGAGTAAAAGAATTAGTTATGGCAATTGATTCTAACCCTCACGTCTTTGCATGTCATAATTCTCTGGGTAATCATTTTGTCTGTAAATATTAGATCAGGACAGTCTTGGAAACCCAAAATATGGACTCTTAATTCCTATTTATCTAGGTCAGGGGAACTTGGCTACTGTCTTCTAAGGCAGTATCTTGGAATAAGTTTTGTTTGTTCCTTTATGATGCAGGTTTTTTTCACTGAAAATCCAAAAATATTCCAATTTTTGACATTGTCAAAATAGGATGAATGTAAGTTTTTTCAGTAGCCAGAAACATTTGTGAGTTCAGGGTATTGCGTATCCTGGGGTTAGCTGAGGAAGCAATGTATGCTGAAAGCTATGCAAGAATATGCATAGCTCAGAACTCCTTTTTTTAGGGGTGTGGATCAAGACTTATTAAATGTCTGACTAGCTGGCTTGAAAGGGGCGGGGATGAGAAAGGGACTTAAATTCTTAGAGACTTTGATTCTTAAGTTTGTGAAAAGTTATGGGAGAGGTGCCTAATAAGATGGTACCAACACTGAGTAAGGCAAAATAAATGGGTTTGGGCTGTAGCTGTGCAAAATAATATATGGGGGGAAACTCTAGTGGAGGCCCATGTCAATTTTCACTTTCCTCTGTATGTATAGTTGGAGGGAGAGCTTCAATTGAAGACCCTGGGCATAACTGCTTGGACTTGTCCATTGAAGAAAGAATATAATACTTTTAGTTCTGCTGGGGCATGCTTTGATCCATGTAGGAAAAATGAGATAGTATCTTCTGCTTCTAATGAGGTGAACTGCATTTTGAACTCAAACACTGCATAAGGCCTACATGTTTGGGATTTTTTTGTAATAGGTTCAGAAATTGCAGCCTTGGGGAAAAATTAATTTTAATGCACTCCCAATGAAAAAGAGAAAAAACAAAAAACAAAGCAACATAACAAACCACCATAACCAAACCAACCAAAGCAAAAAAACTTTCAAATAAAAGCAAAAGTATTTGTGTGCTCTGATTTCTTTCAACCTTTTTTGACCCAAGGTAATAAGTTATTAAAAACGGACAGTAGAGGGCTCATATTACTCTAAGAGCAGGATTCTTCCAGTGTTGACTACAAAACAGAAAAAAATTTTCAGTATCACCCTGACCTAAACCACCAGTATTCTTAAGTTTCTGCCTGCCTTTAGTTACTCAACAACAAAAGTTTTTTTAGATTGTTTGTTGTGTTATTGATTTACGGAAAAAAGACTCCACTACAGAAATAAGTAGTGAAGTGGGTATGTTTATTCCAGCGCTGGGACGCATGGGGGATATCTCCTCCAAAGTCATGCGTGCCCCGGCTGTGTTCAGTCTGGTATATATTGGGTTACACATTACATATGCATGTACGCCTATACATATTCATTACCTAGCCCCGCCTATCCTCGCCTGGTATTATAATGAGTCTAAGAGTCATTTACATCTGCACTGCGCCTGCGCAGTGCAGTCTGGGGGTCTTGGGCAGGGGTCCCGGGATGAAGTAAAGGTCTTCCTCAGTTGAAGTAACGTAGTCATCTTCACTTAAACTTTTCACCCTGTTTCCTTGCGCATGCCCGTTATGTACCTGGCTCGGGTCCAAGCTTCGAAGCTGGCTCAGGCTGGTTTTAAGCTAGTTTTTCCCTTTATCTTATCTTCTCGTCCTGCTTTAATTGGTAGGAGCAGAATGAGTGCTTTGTTTCCCAGTGAGCAGCTGTTTCTCTTCTTCTCATTCATTATGTGCATTCTTTTTTCATGCAACATCAACTTATGTGTGTTAACTAAGATGCACCTATTTAGGTGTAGAAATAGCACTGTAGGTCTGAGGATGCTCCTTTCTACCCAAGAGAGCATGCTAGAAGATCTAGTTGCATGTTAATTTTGTAGGTATTATTTTGTTTGTTCTACGAATATTAATAATACTAGAATCTCTCCTTTCTGCTTCCCTGTTCTAAAGACCAACAACTCTTGAAATTACCATAAAAAGGTAATTTAATTAACAAAGAAGTAATTAGGAACAATACAAAAATAAAATTATAAAATAAAATTAGAGAAGTCCAGGTGTGAGAATTAAGAACTCTTTAGCCGAACCGGCCAGGAGCCCCAGGGCAAAAGCCCAGCAAAGCTGTGGTGGCTTCAGCTAATCCAAAGCCTAAAAGAATTAATTAAGCCTTTAAAAAGGTATGGTGACCGAGAGCCACAGCTTTGGGTCTCTTCCAAGGCTAATCCGAGGAGAGAAAAAGAGACAGCTCCTTAGCCTGTGCAGGAGCTTTTAAAACCTCTGGTCCCTCCCAGGCACACCCACAGTCCGCCCATAGTCCAGCCTTCATGGCCTCATGTGGTTGGATAGATGAATTATGATGTCAGTTCTCTCGGCCAATGGCTCGCTTGCTGCTAGGGGACAGCTTTCACAGGTGATGTCATCTATTCCAAGGGCAGGGAAACTCCTCATTAAAAATTCCATTTGGCATGGTGCCAAGTTACAGGCCAACTGTCCTGGCTTAAAAACAAATGGTGTTTAGTCTGCTGGTAGGGGTTTACTGCTGGGCTTAAAGGTGTTTAGTCTACTGCTGCTGGTGTGGAAGGCTCCTCATTGAAATGCATGGTTGCCATGGCTGCAGGCCACCGACCATTCAAAAGGGCTAAATTGCCTTTAATATGCTGACTTTCTGAGCTGTTGAAAGTTCTGGAGGGAGAGAGTCTTAAAAATTATTTCTTTAACCGAGGAACATTTCACATTATTATAATTACTAACAGTCTTAACTTTTTAACCTTTGTGAAACACTAAATAACCTTTTAAAGAGTTTGAACAACAGCTTTGTAGTGAACAACAGGATGGGGAGTCCAACATGGATTAACAATAGGCTTTAACACAATGACTGCTTTTCAGTCACTTAAGTAATTAACTCATGCAAAAGCCAAACCAACAACTTCATAAGTGACATTCCCCATGGTAATAAAAATTATCTGTGTGCGAGTGATTTTGCCGCATAAATTACAAGTGTGGCTTCAGTTGATGGAAATGAGGCTGTAAAGCATTCATATGATAGTCAGAAATTCTATGGCATCCATATTATGTATGGGAATGATAGCAACTGACATGAAACTTAGTGGTTTGCTGTTTTACACCTTTGGGCTGTGTTCTTTAAGTATACAGCTTCCTTTAATAGTATGTTTTATTTATTTACATCATGGTCTTTTTAGATTTTATAGGTAGCCTAGTATACTTTGGAATTTGTTAAAGGATTTGAGTGCAGTTGGGGTGTGGAAATTTACCTTACTCCCATTTGTGATGTATTACTAGAGGCCCTAAGGACAAGCATTATTCATGTTATGTTAGATTCCTGTCTGTGGCTTCAAGCCAATGTGAGTTGTTCATCATGTACCTTGGTTAGTTTGAAAAATCCCATCATCGACCTATGCCTGATTTGGATTAGGTTTGTTAATGCTGATGGGTTAAAGTATTAATATTAATTATCCAGAGTGGAACCACATTACGATTGAGCATTTCACAGAAATTGTTACTTGAAAAGTAGTTTGCCTGTTGCATGTGTGGCTTCCCCCTCCCCCCCCCTTATTTAAGTTTAAGTCAAAATTGCTTTCTTCACTTGTGAGAAATAAGTTCTTCAGTTCCCTGGTATAATGTCTTTACCTATCATAGGCTCCTTGTACTAGTTTGAAAGCAAACCAGGGGGAGATCGCAAGTCAGAATTATAATTTGACAGGAAAATTAANACATACTTTTGGTCACATCTTATGTTATAAATGCGCCCCAATAATTGAGAGGAGCCTGTCCAATTCAGCCGAATCAGAATTTATTAGCAAGTACAATAAGCAAAGCAGTGCTGGGCGGCCGGGAGTTTCTGCTCCCCCGCGGCGCGCAGGACTTCTTGATTCCTCCCGACCTTTTAAGTCCTTTCACTTCCTGGTGCCCCGTATCTCGGTGATGCTCTGCGCCTGTGCGACTTGTTGCTGGGGGGGGTCGCTTCCTGCCTTCTGGTGGTCGCAGCGATGGAGGTCGATAGTTTTCCTCTTCGCCTGGTAGGTAAACTTTGCCCAAATATGGTTATATACTTAAGAAATGCAAGCTAAGCAGTTACATACTTAGGCAATGCAAGCTAAGCTCTATTTGCCAATTTCTGCCCTTGTTTACTTTACCGGATGTCCTTGCAATTTCCCGATGTATAGCGTGACATTCCATCTCTCTTCACCCTAATCTTATGTTGTACTTTTTAGTAATGAACAAATTCCCTTTTATCACATCTTACATTGTAACTCAAGACACTCCTGAAAGTAGATAAGTAAGTAGGTAATATATGTTTGTGATACTCTGGAATGTGATTGATTGTGTGTCATTGATTAGCAATAGTAGTCTCCAACTTAGTCCTTGCACTAAAAAACCACACCCATGTGACGCTCCCTCTTCCCCCATCCAATTGGAGGCACAAAAGGCAAAGATCATGGGTTGAGATAAGACCAATTTACTGGAAACAGCAATGAGATAAGAAAATGAACATTAACAACAATGATGTTAATAACAAAAGTGTACAAAAGAAATTATTTACATGGAAAGCCCCCAGCAAGAAATAATACCAGACAGCTCCCCTGACATGTTTTCTTGACCTGAGGGAACCCCCCCTTGGAAGCGACAGTCCCTTTCCCCTGCTCCTAGCAATGACGAGAAGTGGTATGGAATAACCTCCCTGTCTTAGCCGTGCCACCTAATGGCTACTTCAAAAATTAACTCTATCCTGGCTGGAACCAGGACATTGTGAAATGCATTGATGACCACCTAAGTTTCAGAATTAATTTGCTATATTTGCTGTATTACAGATCTCTGCTGTTTGCAGGACTCTCTATTCTCGAAGTTTATATTAGCTTATTGTGGTTCTTCTAATGCTATACATATGGCAAGAAAGAAGGATTTTTTTTTTGCTTTTTTTTCTTCAACGATATATACAGTTTAATCAAGGGAAATAGGAAGAGGAATGATGAAGAATATGGTTGCTGAAACTCATACAGGAAGTCAGTTGCATAGCTGTGAAACAAACCTAGACACAGTTCAGTGCGTTTTATTGTAAGAAATGGAAACCTGGAAATAATGCTTTTAATATCTTGTGTTTAATTTAATGGAATAATATATCTAAGGAGCTGTGATATTTAATAGAAAGCTGTTCTGGTTTAACCCCAGCCAGCAATCAAGCACTGCACAGCCAAACAAGGAATTCATTCACTGTTTCCCATGGGCAGGCAGATGTTCAGCCATCTTCAGGGGAGCAAGGCCCCATCACGTGCAACAGTGACTTGGGAAGACAAATGGCATCACTCCAAATGTCCCCCTGTTCCTCCTCCTTCCCCCCACTTTATATACTGAGCATGATGTCACATGGTCTGGAATATCCCTTTGATCAGTTGGGGTAACCTGTCCTGGCTGTGTCTCCTCCCAACCTCCCAAGCACCCCCAGCCTCCTTGCCATTGTGGCCATACGAGGACCAGAAAAGGCCTTGGCTCTGTGCAAGCCCTGCTCAGCAATAACAAAAATATCTCTATATTATCAACGCTGTGTTCAGCACAAATCAAGAACACAGCCCCATACCAGCCACTGGGAAGAAAATGGACTCTACCCCAGCCAAAACCAGCACAAAAGCATGTGATTGTTTATGAAGGTTAAACTGCAGTAGCTAGCCTGCTATTAATTAATGCAGCCCTTGGAATATTAATGTGTTGTTACAGAGATGCAAAGGTGTCTTAGAGGAGTGAAATTATTCTAGGTCTATCAGCTGCTGCATTGTCTTGGTTTGAGACAAATTTAGGAGGAAAACGCTCTGGAATGAATGTCTCCTCTAAAGAAGACAGGTTTTGGCACTCCCTCTCCTACTGATACGAAAGGAATTTCTTGCATGAAAGTGAAAAAAACTGTTTATTCAAAAACAGAGTGCCCGCAGGGCATGAGGAAGACATGAATAACCATTAAAATATTAAACCTCTTCGCTGCGGAGAAAGCTGGTGGATTCAGAGTTCTTTTCTGCAGCTGGCTCCGGCTTCTCCCGAGGTCTGGGGCTGGGATGCAGTGTCCCCGCCAGTCCACGGTGTCCGATGATCTGGTTCTAGGATCACAGCTAAGCCAAACAGTCCCAGGATAAGCTACAGAAGTCACCGGAGGATGGCTATTACAGTCTCGGGAAAACTTCTTGCCTCAGCTAACAAGCTAGCTAAAAGCTGGAGAAAACTCCCTCCCGCTGCAAAGCTGAGCAACACGGGGGAGTGTGTGTGCTTGAACACAAACCATGCTGAGGAATTTCCCCTGGCTTCCACTGCTCCCCCTGGACCCAGCTTAAAGCTACAGGACCCATTTCTGGGAATAAAGCAGATGATGGGGAATACAGTATTGTCATAAAATCACCCCAAGACATGCGTGAAAAAAAGAATTCGTCAGAAATGACTCAATGCCAGAATTGCAGGTAACTGAACTTCAGGAAACATCACTTTGCTTAGCCAAAATCTAGGTTTGAATTTTTTAAACTGTACTTTGAAAGTCTATATAAAGCTTTTCAGAAGTGACAATGGTTTTGCACTGAGTTTACCAAAACATTTGAAATTTAATGTGAGCATTCAGCTGAAATCTAGACAGTGATGTAAAATCTAACAATTTTAGCATTTTCATATGGAACTGTTTACATTTAAGGTGGACTTATTGACTGAATAAATATTGTGTACTTTGTATTATTGCCCCTCACCTTACTGTAGTTGAATTAAGACATGTAGCCTTATCTTTAATAGTCAAATTCTGCACCATTTTACTGTATTTGCAGCTATAATCTGCTATATCGTATCAGATTTTTTCTTAAAGTAAATCTGGAGTTACTTGGCAATGGACTAATAGTCTTTGATAAATCTGGGGGGAAAAAAAAGGTGTTGAGTACTACCGCTTGAAGCTGGTTTAGAGATTACCTTAAAAATCACCGAAGCATTATAGGGAAAACCAATAAACGTTGTTCATGTAGGCTATTTAGGATATCCTTTTCCAGCAGTGCTGGTGGACTTGGACATGTTACCAAGTTTGGTCTGAAAGAACTCAGCTACTGTGACATAATACCTTATTTTTGAATGTTAAATTTGTAGTGCTGTGAAAGTATTTAATAAATCAATCACAAAATACTATCTTATAAACTTTTTTATTTTAAAGGATGCTTTCAAGTAGGAAAACAGCTGCTTCAGGCTTATGCTATTTAAAGACATCCCAATTGTTTAAAAATAAATTTTAGTGTTAATTTAGCATGATCTGCATAAGAAGAAAAATCAGTTTAAGCAACCACAAAGCCTCTGTTTATGTATATTTTGTGAAATAACAACTATGACTTTGTTTTCCTGGTGGGTAGAGTCAGCACCAGACACAGACACCAACTTAAGGAATAGTGTAATTTGCTATAATGCAAAACTGCAGACTCACAAAAGGATAAGCTAAGCAATGCACCTAATCATTACTACAGAAGATTGCCTATAATGATTAAGAAAGATACATCACCAGTTACCCTAGTACTTTACCTCTTCATCCAGATCTGCAATCATCAGCTGGGGGGAAGCTGTCACAGCAAAGGACTGGAGAATCACTCCTGGTAACTGGGAAATTCTGTGGTGCACCCACCTTTGCAGGCAAAGAGGCTTCCAACTTTGCTGTGAGAGTAGCCCAGCTTTTATAATAAACAAGCTACCATTACTTCTAATGTGGGAACATCTGGTTTTATTCTCCTGTTGGGTTTCTCCCCAAGCCTGGCCAGGGCTCAAGGAGGAACCAAGGGAGTTGTCTTTGATCCTACTCCCCCAGACAAGGCCAGATGTGGCCTTGTCTGGTTTCTAAATATGGAAAGGTAAATACATGTTTTGCTAAAGAGTGGATACACATATCATATTGCTAATAACACTTCATTAATGAGTGGGTACACATAACATTTGGTTGGAAGGTTCATCTAGAGGTCAACTTTGGCTCAGGGCCTGTTGTTCGGGCCTTAGTATTTCAGATTTAAATATCTGTGGATGATTTTAGTTGATTGGAGAGTTGCTCATGCTTTCTGGTTAGACTTAATGCTAGTAAGATGTGTTTTGTCCCCTGTTAAATTATGTCAAAGTGCAAGATGTGTAAATTAAGGAAAATGTAAACTAAAAGTAATGTTTTATCAGGAAAAAATATTCTATTTTAAAAATTGTTTACTTTGTGTGTTCTTTCTTCACAAAGTGTATCCAGAAGGTGCATACAGAATACTAAGAATTTTTTACATGAGTTGTTTGACTGTGCTTTTATTATTATCAAATTTCTGATTCTCAAATTCACATTATATTTTGAATTTATGTGAACAAATAGGTTTTTTTAATCAATTTTTTTCAAATTTGATAAAGCCTAAATAATGTAATGTGTAGTGTGCCTGTTGTCTCTTTTCCCTTTGCCCCTTCTTTGGAGAATTTAAAAAAAGCCTTCATAATTCAGTTAAGCCACTGTGTGAAAATCTGATATTTCAAAGTAATTTCATACCATTGCTGTGTTAGTAAACTTAAAATATTTGGATTGGGGTTTTTTTGGAACATTTGGTATAGTCTTTTAACCACAGTTCCAATAAAGTGTCCCAATGAGCTGGTGGAAGCAGGCATGGGGCAGTTGGTGCCTTACTTCTGTTTCCATCTCTATTTACTGAGTTTTAAAAAAGAAAAAGGAAAAAAAAAGGGAGGGGAAACCAGTTAGAAATTGGGCCCATCTCATGTGAATATCTAATTTGATTTCTGTACATATGTAATGGACTAAAACTTAGATTTGGGAGTAGAGCCCCTTCTTCCCTGTTTGTTTACAACTGTTACTAACAAAGATGGTTATAATAGAGGCAAAACTTTATTTTGGAAAACAGTAAATTTTAGTGGGTTTTGTAAGATGTAAGCTTGTTAAGAAGACAGATTTTTTTTGTTTTAGGAGAGAGCCACTCTTGCATTGAGCATTGAATGCTGAATGCTCAACTGGTTTTAAGTAATTAATCTATTTATATTGACATTATTATTTCCCTACTGATGGCTCTGGATTAAGCTCTTGATCTAGTTGTTTTACTGGTGTCTAAAATAAGCTGCAGTGTGCACTGTCACATATCCATGTCTGATACTGCTGGGAAAAGTGAATGCTGTAATATGCAAAATATCTAAAAAATATCCTTATATGTGTTTTGACAGATTGGCAAAATGAGGTATGTCAGTGTTCGTGACTTTAAAGGAAAAGTCTTAATTGATATTAGAGAATATTGGATGGATCAAGAAGGTGAAATGAAGCCTGGCAGAAAAGGTATTGTTCTGCTTCATGTTATTTTGTATTAAAACATTGTCTGCAGTTTGCTGGAGATCTTTGTGTATCCGTTTTCTATACTTTGTTACTACACGGTATTTTTAGAGTAATATTTTTACTTATTAATGATTTATATTTTAACATATAATTAGTTTTATCTGTAGACTATAAACAAAAGCAAAGTGGTTTCATTGGCCTGAGTCTGTTTTCCTAAATGGTTCCCCCATAATTTATGGAAAACAAGGCATCGAATACAAACAGATTTGGTATGGGAGTTATATACATAGCCATACATTTTCCCATTGATTAACTTCACTTCTTGATTTTATTACAATTGGATTTCCATGTTGGTTTTTGAGTGCTAGGGAGTGGTAATAGTATCTCCAAAATGTTACTTATAGTTTGTTATTCACAGTGCCTTAAGAAACGTGAGGGGAAAAAAACCCCAGAATTATGATACTTTAAAAGTGCATAGAAGTTCAGTCCACAGAGGTATGGCTTTTAGAAGCCAACAGGAATATGGTTGATTTTCTCATTTCTTTTGTACTGCCTTCTGTCAAGGCCAGCACAGTATTTCTGTGTTTAGCCTAACACTTGTGAATGAATTTGTTATACTGAACTCATTTTCTTTTTAAGGAGATAAGCTAAGGTCTAAAGTTTAACTGAAGTGTTACAAATGAGTAGTTTCTTTGTAACCGAGGCGGTTGTTACACTTGAGGTAGGTTAAGCATTAACAGTGGTGACATACACTATGTATAAAACCAGCCTTAACAGTAATTATGCAAGATTCTGCAGTACAAATTTTTTTTGTCCTAAGTATTTCTTTTTAATGCATTTCAGGTATTTCTTTAAATCCAGAACAGTGGAACCAGCTGAAGGAACAGATTTCTGATATTGATGATGCAGTAAGAAAACTGTAAATACAGAGCTATACAGAAACCTTTTATCATTTTAGTTGTTTTAAGTGGTTTTTTTACATTGGCATTTGTTTTCTAAAATACTGTTTTCCAAGCTATTGTATATTTATTTGGATTGCAAAATGATTTGTAAAATGAATACTTTATGTGCATTAAAAGTGTATTCTGAGTGAGGCTATTTGTGTATACATTACTAAAAGGAAATGTGTTGCTTTCACCTCATAGTATAAAATAAATCAAATAATATGTAAAGCGTAGATGTTTATGGCCTTTTGATTGAAGATGCTGGTAAGGTTGCCTAATAGCTTTAATTTTAGTTTTAGTTTAGTTAACCATTAATGTGATTTTTTTTCCTGAGATTTCCTTAAATGTCTCCATTTTAATGTTTTTTTCTTTTATTTCATATTCTTTGGTATTGCCTTGGCAGCTTTCAGCTTTAAGACTTGATACAAACAGTGAATACTTGGAAAAACACATTTTTGTAGATAATTTTCAATACTGTATTTGCTAATTTACTGTATTTATTCAGATGTAAACAGTCCTGAGTATATAGACTTTTTTGCATTACTTGCATGAAGTGTTATGCTAAACAATAACACTTGAAAACAAACCACACACTATTTCTTCCCATTTTTCTATAGCTTGATTGACTTAGAAAATACCATTAGCTTTTATTCTTAGACCCTAGACTTTGAATGTGACAGGACCTTTCACCCCCTGACACAGCAAAAGACTTATCTATTTTCCCCATGGCTAAGCTAGGCCAGAATGGTTTGTCTTGTGATGAATTATCTCGACTGAAAACACCCTTGGTCTGCAATAAACATCCTTCCTTGAATGGTGGGAAAGGACAAGCCAGAAATAAGTGACTGACAGACAAGCACTTTTTACGACTATAAAAGACCACTATGATTTTCATGAAATCAGAAATCTCTTATTCACTCTCTGAGTGTGTAGAGTTCTCAACGTGGAGATGTTCACATTGAGATATTTCCCTGGGATTGAGAGAAATTAGGAGATTCTTTGCACACCACCATCATTCATTGGTAAGTGACATTGGCTCCTAATCTAGACTATTTCTTTGCTAGCTGTAACATAGGTACCTTTATTATCGTGCACTGTATTTTATCTGCTAGTAGTTCTTTTTGTTATCCTGTGTAGTAAGTAGTCTGTTTAAAGTCTTCTGTCTGTTTTCCTTGGTCTGTTCAATAAATAATTCATGTTGTAATAGGCCTGATTGGTCATTATTAAGAACTTTCGAGTGAGAGTGGGTTATGGTGTGCTGGCCACCTCAATAAAGCTGCTGTCTACTGCCAGAACCCTGGAAAGGCCGGGACTTGTCTAAGCTCTCCTCTCATTTGTAACAGTGATGCATAAACTTTTACAGTAATAGACATATACCTCAGAGCAAGACAGTATTTAAAAGCTCCAAATGAGAGTATTGTGTAAACAATGATGTTTAAACTAGGCTATAACACAGATTAAACAATGAAAAGGAGTTAAGATTGCTTCAGCCAAGACAACTGGCTATCATGCTTCTGCCCTGTCCATACTGCCTGCCCAAATCATTTAACTTGGCTTGCCTTGTGTGGCTTACATGCACACAACTGTTTTATATTTTGTACAGAAAGTACTTAGTGCTTACAGTGGAGCACTGGTACATAGGGATCATGACTCTAGTGAACTTTGCTTGTCTACCAGTGTATTATTCTGGTAAGAGAGTCTTCTGCTCAGTGGAAGTTCTATTAGACTAGATGCTGCCCCAGATAAAGGGCTTCTTGGTAGGTGTCACAAACTATGGAATCAAGAAGGGAGAATATGATGTTCGAGTAGAACTTGGAGTGATAAGGGGCATGCCAGTACAGAAGTTAAAGGTGACAGATCAAAGTTAGCTGACAATAATACCTACAGTGAAGAAATGTGTTAGCAGAATTGGATAAGAGTTTATTTTCTGACTTAATTCAGTTAATCAAAGGAAGAAGATCATAGAATCATAGAATAGTTTAGGTTGGAAGGGGCCTTTAAAGGTCATCTAGTCCAGCCCCCCCCACAATGAGCAGGGACATCTTCAAATAGATCTGCACAGGAATCTTCAAATAGATCTGCACAATGCAATCTGACCTTGAATGTTTCCAGGGATGGGGCATCTATCACCTTTCTGGGCAAAACTATTCCAGTGTCTTACCACTGTAAGAAAATTCTTCCTTATAGCTAGTCAGAATCTCCCCTCTTTTAGTTTAAAACCATTGCCCCATGTCCTATCACAACAGGCCCTACTAAGAAGTCTGTCCCCATCTTTCTAATAGGCTCCCTTTAAGTACTGAAAGGCTGCAATAAGGTCTCCCTGAAGCCTTCTCCAGGCTGAACAACCCCAACTCTCTCAGCCTTTCCTCATGAGAGAGGTGTTCCATCCCTATGATCACCTTTGTGGCCCTCCTTTGGACCTGCATATTTGGATTTGAAACAGCTTAATGAAAACTGACATTGCAAGACTATGTAGTGAATATAACAATTTATTGGTTCAGCTGTAATTTTCCAATTTGATGTTAAATTTATTGTAATTTTTTTAATTGTGTGTGCATAAACAGGATTTACTATTTGTTTATTTTTTTGAATATTTTATTATAATTATTTATATTGCAAACATGCATGGAAGTCCTATTCTCCTAAGTGCCATACACAGACTGCTCCTGTGCTGCAGAGTTTATAATTCAATACAAATGGATATTGAAGGGTGAGGAAACATGACTTCATCAAATCAAATATATATTATTTAATAATATATAATTTAATTTTAACCATTATGTCAGATACCTCCACCCACTTTTTAACTTATCCATTGTTGATATATTTAAAATAAAGTTAAGCTATGTTTTTGTATGACTTCAGTAAATCTGAGATTTTAAAAACTGCTTGAGGGTGAATAAAAGTGTGAAGAGATGTTTTGTGGTAGCAGCTGTATTTTTGGGGCACAACATTCTTTTTGGAGTGACTCTTAATGGCATGTCAGGGTATTTGGACCAAATAGAAAAAGTATGAAATATCTGCTAAGATTTTCAGATGAGTGTAGAAAAGAAATTGCTTCAGATCACTATCAACAGATTCTAGGTGTGGTTTTTATTTGTGGTAAGTACATATGATTTTTATTTTCCTTTAAATTTGAAATTTTGCAATCAGATTTAACCCATTTTTATCTCAAAACTTTCATATGGCCACTTTAAACTGCATGATTATCATAATAGAGGGAACATTGTCCTCACTTAGACTACTGTGGTAGTAGGCCATTGGATGACAGTTGTGTACTGTTGCCCTGGTT
>VYXC01007073.1:502909-557139 GCA_013397175.1 Platysteira castanea | reverse complement strand
CAACAGATTTTCTCCAGGTGGAGTGTTGGTTTGTGAAAACTCTGGGACACAGTAGAAGAACCTCTTTTCCTTAAGCATAAAATGACTCTTAGAAGAAGTACAACTCTGACCAAAATGCCATGTTCTTGTTTTGTTTTCACTTGTGAAAGGTTTGTGGTAAAGGAGAAAACATTGGGAAAGAAAGGTGTTTAAACGTTTGCTTTAATTCCTTATAATTTCTTTTTTTTATTTTGTTAGTAATAAACTTTCTTCTATATTGCAACTGTTTAAGTGTGGACCTTGTTTTGCCCCGAAGTTTCTTTACATTTTCCTCAATAAATCCATATTCTCCTTATGCACATAATTGGATTTTTTGTGTTTGGTGTTTAAACCAGCATCAAACCAGGACAAATACGAAGCAAAGTGCCAATCTCTCTACACTTAAACAGTTAAGAAATCACTGTTCTTCAGTGTTACAGCAAAGCCTCTGCTCCTGCTAAGTTCTGGAAGCAATTCACACTTCAAAAGGATTAAAAGGGGTATGAGGGAAGGCAAACAAAAGGTTACTAACTTGCCTCCTCTGATGGCAGTAGCCTGATGGCCAAGGCCAAAGTTTATTACTTCACTTTCTCCTTCCAGCTAACAAGCTTAATTTACTAACTGTGCCAAGAGAAAGGATTGTTGCTTTATTAATGAATTTCCAAAAAATGCATTAAAAAATGTTTCTCTGCTTCCCTGGCAGTCACTGTGTAGACTGTGTAGCCAGAGAATCAGACTTCACCAATTTTTTTGCCAAATATTTTACACAACATTTTTTTACAGTGCATATTAGATGGAATAATTCTTAAAGCTGGTAATTGGTTGGTTTTTTTCTCAGCCCCTTCCCTCAAATTTAATAATGGATGTGGGTTTTGGCAGGGATTTGGTACATACTAAGAAGAAACCACAAGTGTGAATGCTTTGAAGTAGTACAGGGAGTACTTTCCTGTCAATTACAAACTTGAGGAAAATTTTAAGTACTCCTACACAGTGTCTGAAATGTTCTCAAAAAGGAAAGAAATTGTTCTCCTCTTCTGGCAATTCCAAAAGTCTAAAACCAAGATGGTAATTCACTTACCAAAAAGAATAAAATGCAAACATCCACTTGAAAAACTCAGATATCTGCCACCTAAAACTTTTACTGACAGAGTACATTGATGAAAGAACTTAAAACACTTGTGCAGTGTAAAAGTGACAATGGTTAAAGCAAATCACTGCCAAATCTACCTCCACAACTGCCAAGATAAGGTCTGTAAAACAGATACTCAATCTGAAAGGAGCTCTTTCCATAAGTGCTACAATCAATATCACAGCAACATGAAAATTAGTTTCACTTGTACTTTCATTAGTCTATCATCATATATTTTCTAAAAAAATACTGCCACCATGAGTCAGGTCAGACATAAATCCCATTAAGGTTCTCACATTCAGAATTTACTCACTTAATATGGCTATATATCATGAACTTTCAAACTGCTATGCAAAGCAAGAGGTTTATAAGTGCTTAGTGAGAGTCTATTAATTTCAATAAAATCTGAATAATTAAAGGGAGGCATATTTGAGAGAAACAACATTTGTGACATTTTCAATTACTGGCTGAACATCTTAGAAGAATATTACAGGGCTTTGCTAATGTCTGATTTTAGCTAACTAGCACATTATAGCATAAACAGCTAGGCAGCCACAATTCCATCTTCAAAACATTACTCAGGTTATAACCTGTCATTTGGAGATGCTACAACTGCAATAAGTATTTAGCAGCTTCTTCATATCAGAAGCTGCAAGAATTCTGGTGTTCAATGTCCCCCAGGTTTAAATACTGAATACAAGTCAGAAAGTCACCTACAATTTTAAACTTGATTTTGCACGGCAGTGTGTGTCAGAAAGGCTTCACTGCTAGACAAAGCTCATGCTAAATTCCCGTTCTAGTTACCGTCTCAGTCAAGCACAAGCTCAGAAGCCAGAACAAAGACATAACAACCTCTGCTGATCAAGCTTACCAGCTACACTTAACACCTGTGCTTGGAGAGAGAACAACCAGTGAGCCCTATCAACTGTATGTGGAGCTTCAATTAAAATACCTCCGTTCCACAACTACCTCAGTTAGTTGTATCTACTTCTTTGTTTCATGGCTGAGACAGTGAAAAGAGACACTGTTAAATGCAATAAAATACAGACACTTCAAGGCAAGAAACAGAAAACAAGAAAGGTAGAGGACTAAGGCCACATCCAAAAGTTAACCCCATCTGTAAAGGGGAGGAAAGTGTAAGGGGACCCGAGTGATCTAAATCTACCAGTGGTTCTGAAAAGGAACAGTCATTCTCAACACGCGATATCTCCCGACTCTGTTTTTCATTTTTTCCTGCATTATTTTAGAAGTCAAAACCAGGCAAGGTAAGGGTCTGAACTAATACACCTTTATAAAAATACACCAGACTAAAACAAAACCCCACTATATAACAGGACTATAATTATTTCAGTAAAAGTAACTCCCTATCGTATGTAGAGAACTCAGGGTGGGGTGAGGATTGGAAAGGTCCAGAAGGGTGGCACAAAATACCCCATGCTCACCTCTATCTCTCGGAGTTTGGCACGCTTTTCTTCACTCATTTCTGAATATTTGACTGATGACTTGGATTCAGGCATTTCCTCTTTAATAGGATTGGAATACATGTGTTGTTCTTCTGACTTAGAACTCTGAGTGTCTTCTTCATCTTCACTTTCTTCTTCTTGACTTTACAGAAAACACAGAATTAACGAAGATGTAAGAGATCTCTTAAGTATATATGAAAAGTACTACTTCTCCTACTTAGTTTCTATGATTAGTTACTAGTTTTGAAATATATTAGATTATGTAAAAGTCTGCAGCTACAAATTAGTCTCCATCTGGGAGACAAATATCTTTCTCATTTAATTAAATTGTTAGTTTTTATTACTCACACGATTTATACTTCCCATAGAAACAGAGTGCAAAAGAATTCAAGAAAATTTACAGTCATCAAATACAAATCTACAGCTACTGAACAAACCCATTCCCTCAGGATGATCTCAAAGTGCTGTAATGGTGCTTTTCAGGTATATTAAGTTTAATAGAAGAACAAAATTCACTACTTTTGCTTTTGGGAGATAAACCTGAGAGATGGCAAATACCCAAAATTACATTTCCAGGCTGGTCACTAGAGTGCTGCAGGACTCCATGCAATGCAGGAATTATTTACAGCATTAAATAACAGATGCTGTCAGCTGCCTGAAGAGTAAAGTAAAAGACAACTCAAAACCAACTTCTTTCTGTTGGCATGGAATCTACCAGCATCCAACATAACATCTGAGAACACGACTCCCTGTGCTTGTCTCAGAAGCAAAAGGCAGAGGTTTAGAGATATATTCATATAGAGATATATTCATATACACCTGACTGCATGATTTCCATACTACTACCTTAGTTCTTACTATTTGATTCTAAATTCTCAAATCAGCATAACAGCTGTACCAAAAGGTGTAATTTGTCATGTTAGAAAAAAATCACGGGGACTGAAAGCATGGTGCACTAAAATCCTGAGTTTTCTCCATTTTCCTACTTTCAAAATTTCTTTTTTGTTCTACTCATGTAATACATATCTATCTTACAAGGAGTTCCAAAGACACTCAACCTTAGATATATTAAAATAAGTTTGTTTTCATTAGAATGGAGAAGTACTTACTTTTGAATTTCTTCCTCCTCAGATTCTTCATGTTGGTCAAAAAGCTCCCACTTAGAAGTAGTAACAGCTAGAAGAGACAGTAGGATAATTCTAACAACAAAAAAAGCTACCACTTAATCTGAAAATAAATATTTGTAATATAATTATAATAAGATACATAGTATATAAGATATAATAAGAATTACAATGTGGTAAAATTTACCAGCATCTAGCACTTAATACAGACTTTTTATTTCACAGAAATATTCAAATCAGATCATTATCAGAATACTTATTATTCACAGAGCTATTCACTCACATTGCATATCACATTTCAGCAAATCCTTAAAAAGCAGGCAAGTATTTGCCAGTTTACAAAATATTATCTTTCAAACCAAGATTTTAAAAGATTGTCAACTACAAACCCAGGTGGTTTTTTTTGTTTTCAATATTTATTCTTAATGAACTGGAAATTACTTTTAAAGGTTGATAGGTTATTGAAGTAGAATAACCATAACAGAATACATTATTTTCCTTTTTGGTTAAAAATTCAGTGAACGAGTTACAACAGAAAATCCCACTATGTTAAAACATGAATCCCATTAGCACAGATCAGCTGAAAATAATCATTACATAAGTGACATTATGCTTTCAGTTTACTTCAGAGAAGATGCTTCCAAAACTAACCTTGAGCTTCCAGTTCCGATTCATCCACTGCTTCCCACTTTGAAGGGGCAACTTTAAATATAGGCTCATTCTTTTTTGAGTCTTCAGTTGTATCCACTGATGGAGAAAGAGACACAGAAAAATAACTTACAAAGCTCTTAAGAAGTTGAAGTTGAAACTAAGATAACAATCAGAATTAAATAATGAAACAGATGATATAATCTTAATATTTGCAAAGAAAGGAAACCAGGGTTTAGATCCTGACGTGTGTAACATCAGAAGACACCCCCTGTGCTTCTGAAGCAATTACTATCTAAAAGCAGTAGAGCAAATTGAAACTAATTAACTCAACATTTTACAAAGCTACATGCCAGATCAATTATAGGCTGTATTTCTAAAAACTACACAAGAAAAAACATCAAAGATTGAAGATTCAATTTGAAAGCTGAAACATTTCATACAAGGAACTCCATCAAGATCATCATCCAGCGATTTAATTGGGACTCCATCCAGATCATCAATAGGAGCAGCATCAATAGGAATTCCATCCACATCTTCTAGTGGAGCACCATCGAGCTCTTCCTCAATGGGAGCACCATCAAGATCATCCGGTACTTCCTGAAAGCAAATAATATGTAATTATTTCAAGTACAAATCTACTTTGCTTTTTTTTACTTCTTCAATTATCAAATAATTTCTTTTTAAAGAGGCACTTTTATAAATACCAAAACCTCAAAAATATCTGCTTCAACAATTTTTGCTAACAAGTATAGCTGTTTATTGTAGAGGAAATAACACAACAATATCTTCCTATAAAAAATTATAGGCAAGAACTTGGAATTCGTCCACAATGTACTGGAAGCTTTCCAATACCAATATTCAAAAAAAGAGCTATTAAGTTGAGGTTCAGCTCAAAATCAGTCAATTAGATTCATAAATCATACTTACTTGATACGAAAGTTTGCCCAGGACCAGTAAAATGAAGAACTGCCAAAAATGGACTATTTAGCAGGAACACCAGTTTAAGGAACACACAAATTATAAATACAGCTGTGTATTCTAACTTGTTAGGTACAGGCACTGTCCTTCATACATGTGTGTTGACCCTGCCCTTCCATTCAGTGGAATCAGCTGCCCTTCCAATTATACTGCAGGCCTCCCTCCCACTGCTCTGAAAGGCATCTTTCCACACAGTTACAATGCCTGAAACTCTACTCAGAATTCAGAGACAGATATCGCAGAGTATTTCCAATACAAAGGAAATACCTGTGATCCTGCACTAGTCTTTGCTCTGAAACACCTTCACAATGTAACTCCACCCTAGAGTTACAAGCAAGAAACACATAAACAGATTAAACAGCACTTGCTTTTGAAAACATGTTACACCTCTATTTAGGAGGAAGGACTTGGAAGAAAGAAAGGTTTATTCACCCTAAAAGGCACAGCAAAATAATCCTTGCCAGCCCTATTTTATATTAACGCATTTTTTCCCTGCCATCTGCTAGCATCACTCCTGAGGTCACTTACCTCCGTTTCTTTATCTTCCATGATATTTACAAGTCCCAAGAAAATATTCTGTAGTTTGATCAGAAATGGTTCTGGATAGATTGCCCAGTCTTCCCATGCTCGGAAGCATGTCATCACCCGTTGCTAGAAGCAAGAGGAAAGAAAAAAGCTAAAACATTTGTATTTAAGAAATTTCTTTGATGGGAAATAGACCACAGAGAACTACTACTGTAGACAACTATTCCTAAGTAGTTCCATACTGAAGTATATTGCAATGATACCATGCTGGGCAAGACTAGTAATTTTACAAAAATATGTATATAGGAACTACATTTTAAGAACTCTCACTTGGGTTTCATTTTCCCTTTAAATTCCTGTTACATTATCCATTTTGGCTGTTGCCAGTTCTATCCTGATAGTAAATTTCATTCTGCCCCAATGTTTGAAGCAGGTGCCTCTACCAAATGTAAGAGAAAATACTTGTTTGTAAAATAAAATAACTAAAATTAAAATTGGCTTATACATATTACTGAACTGAAGTTGTGTTCCTACTTTCATTTTGTTCAGCCTGGGGAAGAGAAGGCTCTGGGAAGACCTTAGAGCCCCTTCCAGCATCCAAAGGAGCTACAAGAAAGCTGGAGAAGAACCTCTTTCTTACAAGGGCAGGTTGTGACAGGACCACGGGGGAATGGCTTTAAACTGAAAGAGGGTTGGTTTAGATCAGCTATTATCAAGAAATTCTTCAGTGTGAAGGTGCTGAGGCACTGGCACAGGCTGCCCAGAGAAGGTATGGATGCCCCACTCCTGGAAGTGTTCAAGGCCAGGCTGGATGGAGTTCTGAGCAACCTGGTTTAGTGAAAGGTGTCTCTGCCCATGGCAGGGGGTTGGAACAAGATGATCTTTGAAGTTCCTTCCAACACAAATAATTTTATGATTTTTCTTTTTAAAAAGTGGATTTGAAAAGATGTGTTTCAGTTCAAGTTTGACGCACTAAATATAACTGAAGATGCAGATACATTAAAAAAAATATGCCTCTCTTTATTATAATAATTTAACAAAGGTTTAGAATAGCAGGTAACTAAAGCTGATTCTCAATCTAGAGCAATTGAGAGCAGAAGGATTGAGGACAACCAGGATGAAGACCTTAATACAGAAAAACTAACTACACTGTAAGCTTTGTATTTAAAGCTTCTGATTGAAAAACAGAAAGAAAAAAGAAGTGCAGAGGTATCACAGAAATAGCAGGAACGAGGTTGAGCATGAGAAGCAGAGAACATTTTACCTCAAAAATCACTCTCAATTACCCATGGTCAGACTGGTTATCAGAACTCTAAAATAAAGCCTGACACAAAAAACGTTTAGAAGTAACTTTGTGCTGTTCTGCCCAGGAGTTTCTTTCCACACTGAGCACTTCCACACAAGTTTACTTCTGGAATTGGAATACAGGTGGCTCAAAAATAGTAAGAAAGCTAGAAGGCCCTGTTTGCAATTCAAGTAATAGATAGATACCCTCTCAACTCCACAACTGCAAATCTACTGGTACACTTCAGCTGGCAGATGCTCATTTCCTTCCTTAGTTTCAAGGCTATCCTTGCAAAAGAGAAAACTTTTTAAAAATTATTCTTTTTAAAGCCTAATTAGGGACCTTGAAGTCTAAGCCATCTATCATAGTATGCAATCTCTTGGGCAGGAATATCTATTTATATGACTTCTATGTCATGTAAATAACAATGAAATACATACCTTGAAATTTTCAGACTGTAAATGGCCTTGTATTGTACGGTAAGTAGCATTGAGATCAGAGAATATCTGACATAATTTTGTTTCAAAACTAGAATTAAACATATACATTTCTTTAGTTAAACTTTGTAATATATGTTTTCTGGACATACATAATTCATGAAAATACCTGGGACACAGGACTCAAAAGCACAAGGTTCTGATCCTTATAGTAGCCATGAACTGAACTATAAAGCAAATATGATTACTATATATTAAATCACCTTGGACAACAACAGAACTGTGAAGGGAGATCTTCACATCTGCTGCAGTCTCTTTATACACCCTGGAAAGATTGGAGGACGATAAAAGGAGTTTTACAACCTTAAATAGAATGAAAGAATTGTCTCAAAATTCAATCTGAAATTTTAAAAAACTTCTTAGTTATGGTTGTATTCTAATTTATTCAGTGAGGCCCACAATGAAAGCACAGTGAGCAACAGCTGCCCAGCTTCCCTTGAGCTTCTCACAATGTGGAAAAAATAAACCAGCACAACACAGACACATTGCAACAAGAAACATCAACTGCAATCACTAGAGTTTTGTAACATGCTGAATATTTCCCACCATGCTGTCCTAACATTAGAGGAACTAGACACAAACATTTAATATGACAAAGATACTGTCCCTTGGACATTGTTCCTAAATTCTGCTCAGCACCTTAGAAATAAAGTACATACTATTCCCTTATACCTTGTCCAAAGTTTATGGAAAGTTAATCCCCTCACATTTTAATAAAAATAATTATGTTTCAGAAATTTACTTCTTTGCTTGAACTATCTGCTGTACCATATCTTGAATATTATCTACAGGCTCTTTCTGTCAAGAGGCACATGAAGTATTCTCACCTTTATGGAGCTCCATGCAAGTGATCCCTTGCACAGGGCACACACATTTTTTGAATTACCAACATGCTACATTTTCATGTAAACAGATATAAGTATCATCAGTCTGTAATAGTAGTAGCACAGAAAAGTGTGAATTTCTCTACAACCATATTTATCCAGAAATATACACACAGAGATGAATATAAGAATGGTTTTTTAAACTGCCAATCACCTAAAATATTATACTTACAATTTTCTATAGTAGGAAGCATTGGCAACTTTAGCTGAAGAGTTGTATAACACATCTGACACCAGATACAATCTTGCGATCTACAAAAAAAAAGTAAAATTAAGACAACTCCAATTTAAATTATCCTGAAAATAAAGGCATTTTCCCAGAAAGAATACAAGATAGTTTAAACTGTCTGGAAGTACCTAATTATAATTAAGTGTAGCACAGCTATATTATTAATAAACATGCTAAGAGGCAATTAGCCCCCTGTTATGCTGTAGGGTACTAACTACTGTAACATACTACCACAGCATTACAAAGGAGAATCATGGCATTCCAGTTTTAATTGCCTCATTTGATCAGATCATTTCACTGTTTTCAGTTTCACAATAAGGCATAACATTATTTACAAGCCACTCCAGAAAGAATAAAAATATGCAACAAAATTCCACAGGAAGAGAGCATACTTAAATTCAAGTCCACGTTTTAGTACAAAACCTCAACACTATCTGAAACTTATGAAATAATGCTTGTAAATTACATGCACGTCCTAAGTGAGCTCCACCCCCAAAATACAAGATTATAGAAAATCTCCACACCTTCTTAGGAAGAGGAGTCTTGAGAATGGACAATGACTCTGTAATGCAGTCCACGATTTCTTCAGCAGCTTCTGCATTATTTAGACAGAAAACCATTGCATCACCAATATCGTTCTTCCGCGGTGTTAATCCACGCAGAATTTCCTCTAGTTTGTCCCTCTGTCTGAAATACCAAGAATTTTAATACTTTCAATATAAACTGAAAAGTACTTTTGGGAATTTACATTTAACAATGGTCTTTTGGTTTTCCATCTTTAGGAAAAAAGCAATTTTCAGTGTTTTTATATTCTTTTGCCTGAGTTCTTTCAGTGGTTCATGAATTTATTTGTCCATATTACATAAAGCGCAAAAAATTCTCACTCAAGTCCTGATAACATACAGAAATCAAGGGAAAATAGGTGATAAATACCTAATTAAGCACATCAGTATCTTTAATAAAGTTATTATCTTTCTGGATTTAGTTTAGGCCTAAACCAAATGGATAAATCTAAAGCATGCAAGTAATTTCTGCTACAGAATAAGAAACACTAGATTCAGAAACCTAGTAAATAAACAATTACTTCACATTTTCCCTGACCTCCACATGCAGAGAACATTTTTCAAAGAATCTCTTTTTGAGCCTTTCCAAAAGAAGGTAAAAGAAACAAACTGTGTATTAAAACCTACAGAAGCATGACTGGTATGGTAACTATGATGAGAAGAATAAAACAAGAAAAAAAATTCCACATGCTAGTAACACATTTCTAACAACAGCAGCAAAATTAAGAAAAGTAGGTCTCCATTTCCACTACCATAGCCATCTCCAGCACACTGACAATTCACAGCAAAGAACTCTATCGCTCCCTGTTTATGAACAGCTACTCCCAATTTTAATTTCTGATGAACAGCATCAGTAAAGTTTAAGATTACAGCAACTACTTAGCTCATGAGGTTATAATGACATTGAGAAAGGTGCTACATATCATCACCTACAGACAGCAACAGAAAATGGGGAAGAACTCTCATTTTTTTAATCTCTTTCAAATTAAGGGTTAGTAACAGCTGGAATGAAAGGTTCAGTGATGACAAACTAACCAAATCCAGAACATATTTAGCCACAAGTATGATTGGAAGCACTGAGGTGAAGAGACACTTACTCAGACACATACAGAATACTACGACAAGCACAACAACTTACAGGATGACACATTAAAACTACAAAAACAGAATGGGTAAACCCAGGCAGACTAGCTATCAGAACAGCACCATAAATCACTGGTAGTACATACTCTTCCTTAAGTGCACCCTTCTTGTTCGGTTCCTCCACAAACGCTTCCGTTTCTTGCTCTTCTGACATCCCATGCAAGTATGGATTCAATGGTGGTGGCCTCCAAAAGGATCCATTTTTGAACATACGGAAATCTTCTGTCCTCCACTTGGTTGGAGCATCCCCCTAAGGAAAAAAAGCAGAAGTATTTTTATTTTGGTGTTATTTTACTTCAATATGCTTGAAGCTATGAATTATCACTAAAACTCTACTTGCCTGAAGAATTGAATAAAGCTTCCATCTGTAATACACATGGGCTGGAGTCTGGTTTTCAAACAAAAACCTAAACCAAAGAGCAAGGAAAAGACACAAAGCATTTTACAAATTTTGAACTGACACAAATTCAAAGGAAGCAATAAAAAAAAAAAAACCAAACCCTGTTCAGAATCCCACCTCAGCCGCAGAGTGAACACAAGGAGCTAAAATCATGCACACCCACAGCACAGCCAGGCAGAACACGCGCAACTGCTCCGCGCGCACACACACACACACAGAGTTCACAGAGAGCAGAGCTTCCCAAAGGCACAGCACTGCTCAGAAGTTAAAAGCAGAGCAAACAGGGTCAGAAAGAACAACTGTGCAACCTAACAGCAAAGCAGAAGAATCATCAGTGCAAAGAGTCACTACATGAGTCACTGCAACCTCAGCACAAGTGATGTAGGAGCTTGCAGTTACACAGTGAGGTGACTCATCAAATACTGAATGATCTGAAGTTTTCCACCAGTAAATTGTCTGTCAGAACACTGGCAACATCTGATGGAGGATGTGGGGGACAAGCAGCCCATTTTTAATGGCCAGGATATTCTGACTTGCGTATTTTCTCACTTTGTACATAAAACTCATAATGAAGCACTTCAAAATTACTGCAAACAAAACACTGCTAAAAGGTCATTTAGCATTTCCTTGAAAACCTTTTTCAGAGACTGCATTTCACAGGAATTTTGGAAACTGATCCTTTTTTATTCTATTAATGACAAGTGCTGGAAATTCTCAAAACTTCCCCATGTCAGCTGAAGTTTAATTCTATTTGCATTGATATAGAAGAAAAATTACTACCAGCTCTTGCTAAAGGTTAGAAATTAGGCTCCAGGAAGACTAGACTTCACATTGAGTTTCTCTGTTGGGGGAAGGGGGGCGATTTTTTTCTTTTTTCTAAAAGGTATGCTACTGCTTCCACTCATGACTGTGAATCCCTCAGAAGAGTATGTGTTAAATGTTATTTATTTAAATATATAGAAATGTATTACAGTGTGTGTGTGTGCATGTGTGAACTGTTTTATTTATTTTTATGTATACATTAGTAACAACTGGAATAGAAGCGCATTCTTCCTTATAAAAGGATAGTACAGCCATTAGTGCAATTTTTAAAGTTTAAATCTGCACATAAAGATATATACAGCAAAAGCCAGTCTTATTAGTATTTCAAGAATGCAAAATATTAACAACACTGAAAATAGCTGGTGTTAGTTCCAAGTGAAGTAATGTAATAAGCACCTGAACATTGGGTTGTTGATTTCTCGGTTCATGATCATGGCTTCGAACATGGGCCCTTCCCGAACCACAAACTCTATCATTCGATGTATCAAAGCGAGCAAATTCCTACAACAACAACACAGTTAAAGAAAAATTGATTCAGACCTAACACTATATAAAACTACACTCCACCTAAGATACTACAACTGTGCAGGAGATTATTTTGCTGTATTGTTAAGAAATCTGCATAAAAGATAAAGTAACATGGAACATATTACAGCTTTGCATCACAGACACGGGCATTCTAAAAATCAAACCATGCCTAGCAGTGGTGGAGTAAGAATTTAAGAGACCTCCTTCCTGAATTTCCATGGCTTAGCCAACAACCATGTCTTGTTTAGCAGAAGCCTGATACACAAATAGGGGCACCTGAACACCAAAGTACAATTAACTATCAAAAACTAAGCCCTCATCTACATTATCTAGAAATAAGACTCAAGTGTTAGCTGAAGTTCTACAGGGGAACAAGTGGCTGAATATTACGCCCAAAATAAAACACATATATTCAACAGAATCTGCATTCAGCTTTCAAACTATTCAAGTATGAAAGGAAAAGCAAATAGCCTTCTTGATGCCAAACAGGGCAATGGTTTTATTAAATTTAGATTATCTCTTTTTGGTCAAGACTCAACGATTGGCATAGAACAAAACTGTCCATCATTTTGTGTCATACCATCCCATGTTCCCTCCATCATACGCCCATGAGAACCAAACCACAATTAAAAAAAAATAAAAATCTGTATCATTTCATTCAGCACTACATCCTGAGACAGGCAAGAAGCGGATGTGAAGTGCACATTTTTCAAGCCCCATCTGAAAATGCAGAGTCACTTCTAAGTATGCTAACAGAAGACAGTCATAAAAACTTTATCAAAAATACTGATAGCCAGTTTCCACCCCTTTGGGGTTTTATGGAAACAGGGTCCTGAATTTTTAAAATAGATTACCTACATATAGCAAAAGCTTCACAGCACGTGTCCTTTGAATGTGATGCAAGCCAAAAAAAAAATACAGATTTTTACATTTTTTAATTTATTTTCTTAGATGCAACAAATGGATATTGGTTCTTTACATGTAAGTCATTAGATTTCCATTTAGCTCTTTTTAATTACTGAAATTCCATAATTGCTACATTGTAAAGTTGCAGAATTTTTTATTACTTCTTAGCAATGAGGTGACTATTTTCTACCATAAGTATTCCAAGTTCTGCCACAGATATAATGCACTAGATTAAAAAAAATATCAACTTAAAAACATAGCAATAGAAACCTATTCCTGCCATCTGCAAGTGTTGTTTTGAACCATCTAGCATTGAATCTACATTTGCCTCAAATATTACACAAAGAAAATCAGTTACCAGTTCTGTTTTCCTGTCTGCTTTTTATAATCCCAGAAACATTGCAAAGAGGACATAGTTTCAACAACTCTGTAGCCATTTTATTTACAGCAGTGCTCTGAAAATCTAAATAGCAAGACTCTTCTTGTTATATGAACTGTATTTGAAAACATCAGCAAGAAAGAAATCTAGAATTATCTTTCAAGCCTCTGAGCTATTACAGCACTCGTTTATTTTAAGGCACATCCAATGTGATCCCTTCTGGCTTCCTGCAAATCATCATTGGTTTTCATTTAATTTTTCTTCCATCAAGTAAAATAAAGTTGTGTTAAGAGCAGCTTATGCTTGAAGAACATCTGCTTTGTGAAGACCTCCGACGTGTGAAAATAGATTCATCTCACCCCATATCTGAAAGAGGTTGTTACAGGAATTTTGTTATGTAAGACGTGACTACTTGGAAGTGAATTTCTCAGAAAAAACAATTGATTATACATACTCAAGGTTTGCCGTTTACTAAATACTAAGAAGTAAGGGATGTTAAAAATAATATTGAAAATTTTTAATTAAAGGGGAATAATTAAATGTACTTTCCCACAAAAGTCAGTCAAAATTTTTGCATGATGAGATGCACTGTTTAATGGTCTTTGCAACTGTCATGGGCAACTTCCAAAATTATCAGGAAAAGAATCATTGGAAGTGTTTTCAAATACAATTCATTTAACATGAGTTCTTATCATACAGGCACTTAAAATGCTACAGTAAATAAAATGGACACGTCTTTTTATCTGACAGCTACTCTGTGAGCACTATACAGTTTTACAAGCACTTGTTAGACTACTCAATATGTTTCTCAAATCAAGACTCCTTCTGGTCGCCTAAATTATTCATGTCTCTACCCAACAAAAATTGTACTGTCCTAAAATTCCATCAAAAATACAGTGCATTGGAGCATGTACTGACAAGTTTGTTAATGCACTGTAACCAGCTTCACAAATCTTTCTGCCCCCTCCCCCCACACAAAAAAAAGAAAAAAGGGACTTTGTGACAATTAAGACAGTGTAGTAAAAAACCAATAGTGCATTATTTTAAAATGTCATTTAGCTTAAGTTGGCCAACAAAAAATAGGTTTTTCAGTTATAATAAAACCACATTTATTGGAGCCGATCGTACCAATGTCTGGTCAAAAACTGTATACTTTCCCAATCCATCCCATGATGTTTTCCTGGTCCCCCGCTGCCGCAGACAGTTCAGCTGGTGTTGCTCACCAAGGCCAATGTCAAAGAGAATTTGGTAATCTTTTGTGCTTCTTTACTTTTAAAACAGTGTTGTGTTCCTATGTTTGGGAAAAGGCTTTAGCTTAACTGAGCAAGAGTACACCTAGACTAGCGTGAAGGCAGGAACAGCGATGGGGACCAAAATGTAAAAATATCCTTGCAATAATACAAAAGTATCTTTTTTTCAGTGACAAAAATCATTAACAGCTGCATTTTAAAAAATAGCAGAGATCAAAAGTGATTTTCAACTGAACTGGTTATAAAATGTAAAAGTCAAAAAAAAAAATTAAAAAAAACAAAAAAGAAAAAGAAAAAGAACGAAAAAACCCCACAGCTGTATCCCAGTACTCAGAGGTTTATGTCAGGACTTATGCTGCAGCTGTAAGACAATATTTCATTCTCGTGCTAGTGTTCACTCACAAAATCATCCTGCATCTATCTCTAGTGCTCAAATTAAATGCAAAAGATAACTACTTAAGTCAGCCTATCCTCACAAAAAAAAAAGAGTTAATAAGACAAGAATAGTTAGACTGTAAACCACACACATTTCTTTTAAGTGTCATAAAATAACCATTGCTCAGTCAAGCCATTACCTTTTCCACAACATCACCATTTTTCTTTAAAATTCCGAAGGGGAAATTTTCTATATTTAGATCAGTAATAATAAAGAAAAACATGTACCTTTCTGTTGGGATAACCACTTTGACTATGGCTTGCGACAGAGTCTGTATATGAAGTCACATCAGATAATAAACATAGAATATGTGAGTATTGTTAACAAGTAACAAGCAAAAATATACATATGCAATGAAAATACTACACATCTATCACAAACTTTGCAGGCAATCACTGCTGTGAAGTTATAACTAAGCAATTACACAAAATTCAAATGGTTGTGTCAGTGAACCATGAAGGTTCACTAATTGCAAAGTATCAGAACATTCCTGTCAGAATGTACATTGAGGCACTGAATAGGAACTATGCTGAATATATATAAGAAAGGAGCTCTTAAGTTTAGGAAAAGATTCTAAGCTATTTGACTTGGATCACGTTGGTATTACTTTATTCCCAAGTCTTACAAAAAACAGCCCTAACATTTAAGTGTCATTCAAAGACTCAATAAATTCTTACAAATGTAAATCAAGTTGGTTTGTGATTTCAAGATACTTACCCTTGTATCAGCTAATATTCCACAAAAAGAAAAGTTTGAAAACTGACTCCATAAGTAGCATAAAATACTTACTCAATGTCCAGATTAATTACCTTCTACACAAAATACATCAACTCTTCTAGGGTAAAAATAATGCTACCCAAATTAAAATGTACGATTTTCTATAAGGAAAACAATTTAGATACTGCAATTTGGCAGCCAAGAAAAGGGGGGGACGTAGGAGAAAAAAATCCAGGGAGCCTGGAGGGGGAAAATGATAGCCAGATTTTAAGCAGCACTAAATTAACCAAGAGCCAATATACTGTACCCTAACACAGACATGAAACAGGTTCAGGAATTAAGTAGGTTCCCTTGGGCTACATCAGGGAGCCACAGAATTTGCAGACTAAGGGCTGCCAAAGTCAGCCTGAAACAATGCAAATCTATGAAGCCATTGAAATACTGTCACAGATGTAGTATTTAACAATGAGATACGGCCCAGGGTACTCTAAGTTACCTTCTCAAAATCTTCCTTATTTTTTGGTGGTGGTAACATTGGAGCATTAGGATTCTTCAACCTCTCCCTAGGCTGGGCATTGAAAGGCAGTCCTGACGGAGGAGGTGGCAGGGTATGCTCCATCATGGAAGGTGGAATGTAGATTGGATGTGGTGGTATAGGTACAGCTTTGCCCCAACCCAGCTTCATTTCAAACGACATAATCATCTTGCCTGAAAAAGTGAGAGGAAAAAACCCTGCATTACCATGATGTTATAAATTGGTTCTGCATCACCTGAGATTCCTCCTTGTTAAGTGCAGCATTTAGGTTTGCCTGCCACAGTTTACCTCTTGCTTCCATTGCTGATTACTGTTATTACATCTATCAGACTACAACATAGGCAAATGAAGGCCTATTACACAAAATAATTTATTAATCTTCCTTCAGTGTCTGTCTTCAGGACACTACAGTACACAACTACTAGAGTTTGACTACATTCAGTTGTCAGTAGAACAGTCAAGTACAAACTAAAATCACTGCCAGCCTGGTATCTACTGGAGTTACAGAATGCATCTCACTTGTCTGATAAAACAACCTGAAAATGTGCTTACAGTCTGCAGAGATAATTACAGCCCTGAGCTGAGAATCTGTTTACCATTTAAATTCTTCAATGCTCTTTCAGCATCTCTCCTGTTCATAAAGGCAACAAAGCCACAATTTCTTTCTCTTGCTCTTTCTTCATCAGTTCTTGGCCACATAATTTTAACACTCGCTAGTGGTCCAAAGCGGCCAAATTCTTGACATAACATTTCTTCATTCATCTACATGAAAAAGAGGGAAAATTTAACATTTTGCCATGGCATTTCTGTGACAGTTGTTCGTATTACTGTCCAAACGTGAAAATTTTAACTTTTTTTACTTTCTTGAAAAACAACACTTCATTGATACCCCCCTAATGCAATCTACTACAAAAACAAGAATCTATAAAACTGCATTTTTAACTGAGCACACTCAAATTTTTAAGATATGATCCACCTTGCTTAGAGATATCAATGGAAAAAGAATTTTAACTGAGCTAGTGATTGGTAGTCTAAACCTTAACTTTTCAGCATTATGTACAGAGCATTTGTTTCAATGAATATTGCAAAAAATTCATCTGGGCCCAAATATGCCAACATTGCACTCCTTGGCTCCAAACTTACCTGAGGATTGATGTTTCCCAAATAGAGGTTTGTTGTGCTTGGATCTCCAACATCATGTGACCCTGGTGCATAATCATCCAGTACTAAAATAATAGAAAAAAACAAACAAAAAAACCAAGTCATAACCCCTGCTATGCATTTAAATTACAACATTAAATTGAGTAAGAAAAGAATCTGTATTACCACCAGATGATCTGTTTCTTCTGGAAGGAGCATCCACTAAATATAGAGAAGAAAAATATGTACAATTTAGTCTACAAATCTTGTAGCCCAAGCTAACATAAAAAAATAACATCTACTTACTTGAACGACGCTGCCCATCTGAATCAGACTGGGGTGGTTCAAAACGACTCAATCTACCTTTTGTTTTGTGCCTTTCATCACGCTCCTCTTGGATTCTACAAAGCAAGTTTAAAGTAAGCAACAACTTAAAACAATTCTGAAGTTTTTATTCTAAAATTCTGAATGAACTTTACAATTATGAGAATTTTTAATATGAAGCAATGAGTTTGTTAAAACGTCCAAATTGCCAGTATGTCTGAATTTCTGTTTCATCACCTGGAGTATATCTACCAGAATTATTCACCATTCATACTGTCAGGGTATGTCATTCTCAAGCAAAATTGACTTGGTTTGAGAAGCAGTTTACAAGAGCAGAAATAAGAACTGTGTTCTGAAGAAGTGACTCCAATTCAACACCCAACTGCTGGGGGTCGGAGACGACTCAGGTGGCTTTTCAAGATGCACACAGCTTCTTAGTGTCTATTTATCCTTCTGGCTTTTCTAAGCCTTACTTACAGGCACACCCACACAACTATTTCCAGAGTATACTGGATTTCATCTCAGTTTCTAACTCTGAGGACAGTACTCACACAAGGATCTACTTGGTTCCCTGCAGTCTGGCCTTAAATCCTGATACGAAGATATTGTATCCCTGGAATATAAGGCGGGCAGTTCAACTCATTTATACCAACTAAGGAACACGCAGCAGTGAAGCTCAGGCACTCCTCACAAAAGCCACGTATGGATTTATAATGCTGTACCTACTGATTTCTAATGCACACTGATTCATTTGTTTTCCATCTCTAGCATCAGGATAAATATATGGCACTCAGCTGCACTCAATACATGTGCTGCTCTTTGTTATATTACAACACATTGGAAAGTGAAAGAATCTGCTTTTTCAAGCATTATCCAGCTTGCTTTTAATACTAATCAAGCTGAAGTAAGTCTCTAGACTTGAATTACAATTCTTGTTTCTGCGTTGTACAAAAGCTCAACCTCCTGCTACAAATTCCTCAGGATATAGTTTAGAAACACCGACAAAACTTATTCAAGTGTGACAGACATTTCAGTTCCACCAATCTCTCTGCTACACCCCATACTGGGTTTGCTGGGCAGATTTTGGTAGCGGGGGACTACGGGGGTGGCCTCTGTGAGAAGCTGCCAGAAGCTTCCCCCATGTCCAATGAAGCCAACACCAACCAGCTCAGATGGAACCAACAACGGCCAAGGTCAAGCCCACCAGCAATGGTAGTAATTAAGCTTAATTAAGTTATTTTAAGCTAATTAGTTATACCATTTCATGAGCATTTGGGGGAGAAAAAAAATAAAAACCTTCCTTGGGAAACAGCTTAGCAAGAAGAATCTTAAATACTGTCTGTAAAACAAGGCAAAACTCTTGGATTTTGTTTATTTACAGTAAAAATTAGCATACTTACTGCTTTAATTCTTCTTTAAAAAGTTCCAAATTACTCTTTTTCTTTTCCTTCTCTCCCTTCTTCAAAGGCTAAAAGTAAAGATATACAGAACGACATTTCAGAAGAAAAAATGAACAAAATTTAAAATCGTATAACAAAACTTTAAATAATTTCCATGCATGTTTTACCCACAGCTTTCAAACCAAGTAAACTACAGGAGAAAAAAAAAAACAAAAAAAACAAAAAAAACCCCAAAACAACAACCAAACAGACTTGAAACATTCAGACTGAGCGCTATCAAACACAAAGCTAGAAAATATAAAATTAAGGATAGTTGAAAATAAACTTTGTTACTTCTCAGTCTTACAATGCAGCACATGTGATCAAATACTCTCTCTACTACATACACATTTAAAATAACTGTGAGGTATTTTGTCAGTTTGTTCCATTTGGAAACTAGGATGCTAACTACACCCCTAGCAAACCATCATGCTCTAATGAATTTGATAGATGTGTGTACATATATATGTAAATTATTTTACATATATATATATTCAATTATTTTATCCACAAACATTCTACTTGAAAAGAATTTCCTTCTCTAGCTTCCTTTTGGATGCAAATATGGTCTGAAAAAACAGTTAATTTAAATAGTTCAAGATCCTCAGGAAAAACACTCTTGAATGACACAGAATATGGATACTGCAATACTACTTTTTTTTTTTTAACAGTAATATATGTTCCTTAACTAACTCACGTGAAATCTTTTCTTCAACAACATTGTTTTTATATAACCAAATTTAAATGAAAACGTTTCCAATAGGCAGACATACAAAATATTTGTGTTACACACTACAGCTTTGGAAAAACTGGACTTCCTACTCACCCCAGGCAAAGTTGTTTGTTTGTTTTTGTTTTTGGGGAGGGTCTGCCAAATAAATAAAACCATTTTTACCTCATTATCTTCAATCACCATTGGACAGGGCAAGTGAGTAAACTGATTGCATTACTTCACAAGTATTTAAGAAAAATTTGAAAAGCAGTAATATTCTTACAGTACAAACACTTGCTTATGACAGAACAGAGCTCAGAAAAATAAAAAAATGCTACAATTCATTTCTGTAACTGTAAAGCTTTACATACAACGAAGATCAAAACTGCCATCCTGTAGCACCCCACTGGTCTAAAACTGACATTTGTTTCAACCTGGAGGGAGGTTATGATGGAACTGCCCACAGTTATCACATTACACTCACTTCCCACCCCAACAGGCAGTATCATACGTGTTTCACTTAAGCTTTAAAACTGCAGTAAGTTCTATTAAAAGACTTTTAAGACATCAAAGACATTCATTACACATACACAGTAGTAACAGTAACCATATGCAATTATCACTTGACTTAAAGACTGTGTTTGTTCATAATATTTCTAATATTTTCATTACTTTTTATGAACCTTGGTTTACAAAAAAAAAGAAAAAAACCAAAAAAATACACCCCAAAAACAAAACCAAAACCCCCCCGCATCAAGCCATGCAGAAGACAAAATAAATTAAATACAGCAAGGTGTTCAGCTTCAAAACTGTGCAAGTTCTAGAACTCAAAGAGGGACTTCTAAAGGGACTTCTCAAACTTTACCCCCCCCAAAAAAACCAAACAAACAAATCAAAGAACCCTACCAAGAAAAACTTGCATCAACGCAAAGGTCAATTTATTTTTTGGTTTTAAAATTAAAAAAAAAAAATCAAAAACAGATGGTAGCAAGAGGAATTGAGAAGAATTGCTTCTAAAACTTCAGAAATCCTCAGGACTGAAGAAGCTGTTACTTTGCAACAGTCACTAAATCTATATCCATGAGAAGTTTGTCCAAATTAGCAGGAACACAGTAAAAGGGCAGTGCGGTACCAGGTGTATTGTGCCACATACAAGGCTCCTGGGCCTCTGCATTTCACCACCTTCGTATCTGCTATGGGTTCAGGCAACTCAAAATGTCCACCTTCTCTCAGTATGTGACACATGCAGATAAAACTACTCTGCAAGATCACACGGCCCTTTTCCTACGCACTTCTAAGTACATCAGGATGGAGTTAAGATTCAAGTAAGAAACTTACAGGCTTTTTGGTTTCTATCATTAGGAGGGACGGAGGCTTCTCATTAGATGGCTGACTTGGTTGATTTTTTTGATCTGAGAATCGTGACGAAGGTTTATAGATTTTACCCCGTTTTTCATCTGTTTCATGCTCCTCTGAAATTAAAGGCAAGTTAAAAGCAAATTTTATTAACTAATGCTGCACAACACTGTTCATTAGAAAGAATCCTGTTCTTTAGTCTTAGTCATTCAATTCAATATATTATTTAATTTTTAAAAAGCTAATAATATGAATTTTACATAAATTAACATCTTTTATTATGAAGAAAAAGAATGTAAGATCAAGGTATTCTCAACCAAAGCATTTTTTCCTCTTCTGGTTAAAATGCAAATCACACCACTGCCTACCTCAGTCAAAGCATAAAGTAGATTTTAGCATCAAGTTTTCTTTTCTGCTTCTAATGTAACATATTCATTTTAAAATGCAATTCAAAGCCAATCTTCATCTTTACTCAAAGCTGAATGACCCACCACCTCCAAAAAAAGATTAGTTATACCTTTAGATGCATTAACGATTCCTCCTCTTACAAATGTTTTCACTTTATTACCATCACCTCCTTCAAAGGCAGCAAGGAATTCTTCATAAATTTCTGCAGCAGCCTTCTCATCCTCCTACATAGCAAATGTTAATCTATTTACTATCATCACAGAACAACCTTCACTAGACAGTTACTCTTAAATTAGCTATGTGACGTTCTTTTTTATTTTCTAGAGCTCAAGCTACAAACTGCATCAAAAGAGTTTTAATTTTAGACAATTCAAATTTCTGAGAAACGTGGGCAGAACATAGCACAACACACAAAGCCAGTGAGGCTGTGTGCTCCAATAAGACCGTTCCTTTCCAAGAGTTTACATGGCCATTTACCATTCAAAAGATGCCAAACAGAAAAGTTTGAATCAAAGGCTTATGAGCCTTGAGCTTTGCTGGCCTCAGCATGAGAGAACAGTGCCCATTCCATCTCAGCCTTTACAATCAACCCACGTGGCTGAAGGACATCAACAACAGGATCACCTTTCTGTATTTCCCAGAGAATAAATTAATTCAGTGACTTAAGCTGAGACTCTAAATTTAGCATTATCATGATCTTCAGGCCAGTATTTCCAACAACCCAGCAGAAGATAAGCCACTGGAACATAGTACAAGTTGTGCATATAAAGTTTAAACGCCAAAATGTTCAAAACTTCCACCTTACCAACTACAAGATCCATATTTCCTAAAATTTGGATACTCCTAAGTAATCTAAAATGCAGTATCAAATTTTAAGGTTTGTATTAGTTCCCAGTACATTAGACAAAAAAATGTTTTACAGAACTAACAAGGATGTGTGCTGAAACAATTTCAAAAACAACACGTACTTTTTGTAATTACTGAAATCCAATGATAGAACAAATGAAGAACAGAAAATTACCTAAGGTGATGGCTGTCTCCATCCTGAGCAATACATTAATGGATTATTTTAATTCCATATTTCAGGAAGCCAGAGAACTTGATTTCTCACAGAGAAGAGTAAGTCTCTCTCTATCTTAACGCCATGGATGTCAAAAATAAATTATACATGTAAAATACAATTCATTTTTACTCTTAGGAGAGCTATAATTATCAAAATTAGGATATTTGGTGTAAAAGCTGGTTGCAGTCTAAAAGCAAACTTATTTCAGCTCTGCACACAAAGTGAAATTTCCATTATATACCCTTACCTTCTTTTTTAGTTCTTCTTGCTCCTTCTTGCTCAGAGTCCGTTTGGCAGCACTCATTTTGCCAATACTGAATGCTTTAAGTTTACTTTCCATTAGAGGCTGCAAAGGGAGTAAGAAAACAGACATCAAACTGTTTACAAAACAATTAATGCTACTTTTGACCTTGGCCTAGACCAGTAACTCAAATAAAACAAAGAAAAGCCTTCCTGTACTTATCTCTGAAGTTGTCATTATCTAATACAACTAAAAAAAACTGTAAATCTGCGTGGGTTTTTTTAAACAAATCATCCTTGGTTTAATGAGAAAGCTTTTAATACACCACTCAAACACAGCTGAAATCTGAAGGGCTCTTGCTGTAAGAGCCTGGACATTTATCACTGTGCAGTGCTGCAGTTTCTAAACCTTCAGAAATACATGATTTGCACTACAGTTCTTCCCCCTTCCCTCCCTGCCCCTTCAAAAAAAAGCTTTTCTGACTATTTTGGCCAGAATAATGTTTGTGCAAGGTTGAACAATCAAATGGATGCTAAATTTCAGTTGTATTTCAAGGTAAAAATTAATACCTTTGCTGAACAACAAAATGCATTCTAGAGGTTTTCAGCTATTTGTTAAATGAAACAAAAAACCTCACATTCAACTCCTATATTCTTTTGAATTTCTTTCCAAAACCCTGACAAAGGAAGGACTCCACATAACAGTAATTTCTGGAGTATGGAATTGGAATTCTTAAGGCTCTATTCTGGTAGTTAACAGGCAGTAAAGCATCAAGGAAAGGAAGACAGTGGGATGGAGAGCATGTTCCAAAGACATGGGCAGTGGGAAGTTAAATGAGAGACAAAATACTTCTCTGGAAACTCCTACCTTAATACAGTAATTCATGAAGAATCAGCACAACAACAAAGCCCCAGAAGAACAAAACATAAGGTATGAGCTTTGTCTTCAAAATATTTATGATCCTCTTACACAGAGCACACAGTGATGCTTAAAACTATGATTTTTGCAATGGCAGTTCTTAAAAAAAAATAAGCTCAATAAAACATCAAGACAAATAAGATGAACAACTTAACACTGTATTACAAAAAAAGAAATTCTGATGGCAACGAGAGGATTTCCTCTAGGAATAATTTTCTTTGTAAAGAGTTTTATCTCTAGTATCAGCTTCCTGTTCAAAAAAATCTTAGATAAAAAAGCACCATGAAAAACAAACTGTTTGAAATATCTTCAGTTTATAATTCCTGCTTAGCATCACAAACACCTCTTAGATCTTTGCCAAGCATATGACCAAGGAGCTCATATTTCTTTGAAAGTGTTCCCTGCTTCATCACTGAAAGTAAATCTATCACTGACAAATTTATGCAGCATTGTCTGTGAAGTTATCTGGTTTATGACACTGTGTTTGTCAACGTGAGCTGCTGTGACAGGTTTATCAGGAGCTTTTAATTCATCTGTGTGTTTTTAAATTTAATAAAATCCAGTCTTCCAGTTGTCTGAAAAACAGCTTCTATTTCAGTATGACAAATAATATACAACCTTGGCAAAACATGAGCACACAGCTATGGCACAGCATTACAGGCAGAAAAAATATCACACTCCCATCCAAGGCTTATCCTGTCATCAGAAAATAATCTCTCACAGTAATATTATCGGATACCTGTAGATCAGCCAGATGAATTTTTGTTCCAGTGACATAAGGGAAGCAGCTGCAAGATAAATAGCTCTGGCACTAAGATCTGCTCAGTTTAAAAAGGGTCTTGGGGGAAAAAAACATCTTCCAAGTGGCAGGAGCAATATAAAGTTAAGAAGATTGAACTAATTTATGTCTGCTAGTTAAGATTCCAGTGGGCAATTATAACATTATCAGTAACCATATGCAGCTTCACAGAATTCCCAGCAATAGAACTATACAAAATTTGAAGGTCTTCCTCCTTCAAAAAATGCAAAATACTGTGAAAAGGGTAAAGCAAGTGATAGAAACAAAGAGAAACTTGCAGCTCAGTAATCAAATCTCTGTATGAAAGCAAACTTCTTTTTAAACAGAACACTGCACTGACTGTAAGGTGGCACAAAGCACTCAAGTCCCAGTTCCATCAGCATAAAATACTCCGAAGAGATTTAAGAGTAATTTTCCAAATTGTAGCAAGTAAAAGAAATCAATAAAACAAGCTACTTCTTTATGAAAGGTTTCTGCTATCACAACTCGAATAATGCTATCTTACAAGCAATTTAACCACTGGTAATTGACTTTTGCATTTGAAATCTTGAAGAAAATCCAAACCACAGAATGACTTGTCTGGTATTAACTCCCGGTCTGGGTCTTGCCACCTGTTTTCATTTTAGCTCAGAAACAGGTAAGTCTTCATGCAACATACCAACCTCACAACCAGGCAATAGTCTCTTCACTGAGGGAACAAGGACTGGGGTGGCCAGCAAGACCAGGTTATTACTCTTACCTTTCCCTTTAACATATTCCATTAGAAAAAAAAATAAAATATGGAATTAGGGCCACACTGTCTCAGCTTTGAGAAGCCAACTGTGTATGAAAAGGCACTTCAATATCCCATGATTTAGGATTGATCACCCCATATTCTTGAGCATTCCTCAGTGTAAGAGACAAACCTACACAGAATCCTTGCAGCTTCTTTCTGTTCCAGTACCTTTTATGGATGCAGTACCATGCAGCACAGCTTCCTACACTGGTGCTTGTTTTGAAAGTTTCAAGGAGTATTTTTAAACATGAAATCAACTGGTTCATTTGCAAACACCTACAGGTTACATACTCAATGCACCAGACTCTGCCTGTAGCAAGTAGTTTTCTTTAAAAACAGGCCTATTTTGAGTTTGTGGGTTTGGTTGGAATTTTTTTGGTTTTTTATTTAAGTGTTTTGGACTTACATGTGAATCAGCAGATCCAGTGGTATGTACCGCATCTGGCCCTCTGACCTGAGGAGAGAATGAGGAGGAGGTGAGGCACACAACAAGAAACAGACAAACAACCTCTGGGGGTTTTTTTCAGTTCTTGGAATGGGATTTTCATTTCAATTTCAACATCCAAATACACAAGAACAAAGATACACGTAATGTATTTTAATGATATATCTGACCAGGTCACCTCAGGAACATGTCAATATAAGGCAAATAGGGGGTTAAAGATAGACCATTAAAAACATCTGAATTTCCACAGCTGGATTTCATAAATATGTCACTAATGGCTCCACTGGGGAAAAAAAAGTAATGTTTTTTGCGTCTTCAAGAGGTTGTTAAAGATTACATAAAGCACTTGATTAAATTTGGCTTACTATAAAATATTTTCCAAAACTGCTCTTACTATATTGTGCATAGATGGAAGCTGGCCACCTCAAGAACCCCAATTTGTGACTAGGTACTAATTGACATTATTATTTTAAACTCTAACTGAATTTCAACATGTAAACCAGCATATATACAAACTCAGCTTTTAAATTACCTTAAGTGAGTGATGGAGAACACACTTTTTAATTAAGTAATGCCCAAACTCCAGAAAATGTGACATAACACTTACTATTAAGATCTTATTGCCTGATGCACAATTCATACCTCAACTGAAATTTAAGTCAAATAAAACATTTCCATTAGCTGAAATCTGTTCATTAGCATTTCTCCTCATTATTATTATTATAGTTTATACCAGAAACAGTAATATAGGATGCTCATCTCCAGCTTTTCAAAACAAACAAGCATCAAATGCTACTCTAGAAGATAATTTACTAGACTTCATTTGCATTGTGCATCCTGCTTTTCATCAGCTAAGACAGAGACGTTTCTCTTTTAACAAGTATATTCCTATGTTATACAGTAACATCAACTTAGAAAACAATGGTCTTCAAAAAAAGCACTTCAACAACCAGAATTAAATGCACAAAAGTAAAGAGCAACACAAAGATACAGCCCTGATAAGGCAGAAGCAAAAGGCTTCTAGGAGTATGTTTGGAGGGATTTTTTTAAGAAAGAGAAATGGGGGACAGAAAAACCAGAAAAATAATCATGTCTTCCTCTCAAAGACTTCCCAAATCCCCTTACTTGCAGCACTGTATGTGACTAACAAGCACACCTCTGCACAGAAGCTAGTAACAAGTTTAGTAGCATGCACCAGTAGTAGTTCATTAGAATACACATGGAAGGAAGTATCACAAGCATCTTCTACTAATGCCACTTCCCACAAACTTCTCCTCTTCTGTACTTGGTGCTGGATTTTTTGTGATTCACAACTGCCTATGGCACTCAGATCAGTAATCTGTTATGCATAGTTCTACATACTGCACAAATGCAGCTTAAGGAAAGCTGTCCTCCCCCCAAGAGTTTATGAGTGTAAAGCCCAACATCATACAGACCAAAGAAGGACAGTGTGCAGAAGAATTCCAGATCATGGAAACAGCATTCTTCCTGCTGCCAGCTGCCACCCTGCGGCAACCAACACAGCAGCTACAATTCCAGCCTTCCAAAAAAACAATTTCAGACCTGCAGTTAAAAAGATCAGTCTCACAGTTAAAAAGATCAGTCTCAAAGGTGGAGTGATTACAACACTAAGTGCTGTCTACCTTGGTGTACTGACAGTGATTGAGCACTGCTCCAGGAAAGGAGCTTGTCCAGCAACAGCAGAAGGGAATGACCATTTCCTGATTCTCCGCATCTGTTTCATTTATGGAAGTTTTAGAAAGCAACACCTCCCAATAGGGGTGCTGCCGAAGCTGCTTACTGGGAGGACAAAGACCAAGGCATTACACAGAGTAACAAACAGTAGGAATGCTCAGTACAATGACAGATTATCCTGAGGAAGAACATAAAAAAAAGTAAGACACTAAATCTGCTTCTCCAGCAGCAAGCAGATGATACTGCTCAGAAAGGCTTCAGTGCGTGGTAGCGCACAGAGATTCTGTGGGAGTACAGCAGCACTCCCCAACCCACCCACAGGGACCGTGGCATTGTGGAGCCACTCTGAACGTTACCTGAGCACCAGAATTTCTATTAATGTGCACTCAGAAAACTTCTAAAAGCAGTTTTAGCTTTCAGACTTTACCCTACAGTAACTAACACCTTTGGACAGCCACATTATCTTCCTCCTTCAACAACTCTTGTTTTTCAGGTCTTCTCTTCCTATGTATAAATTTAGTTCTACCTTTGATACTACCCCTGACCATCCAAGCAACTGTTCTGAGAAAGCACAAGATTAAAAGGTTCTTGACAAAACTACACATTGCTATCTGCCAGTTTCTAAATAACAGTTATTAAAAAAAAAATCACAAATGCTCACAAAACTGCACTTTGCATCCATCTGCACTGCCTTGACAAAAGGGGCCATTTTGTTTCCTTAGGAGACCAGCCGCACTGACTCAGTGGAATCGGTGTCTTTCTAACACAGAGAGAAACATTTTAGAAGATGTTGCCCACCTGTGTTGAAATCTGGAGCAGGATTATTTTTTCTGCTCTCATCATGTCAAGCAGCTCAACTGAATTTAACTGCTGAAAGAAAGACACACAAAGCTCTGCCCTACACGTGATGAGATGTGAGGACAGCTCCCTCGTGTTCAAAATGCCAACAGAAAAAAATGCAGTGAATCCATCTTTCAGTCACTGCCAGCATAAACAATTGACAAATGCCTTCTTACTCCCGATTCATTGCATCTACCACTCTGCATTTTTTCCTCAATCAGACTATTTTACAGCTGGATCACTTTTTCCATCACTTTCACTCTTCACATTTCTCAAAGCATTTGCCAGCACAGCTGAAGTGCCATTTCAGCAGCCTGCATTGCTACTGCAGTAAAATACAGCCCTCTCAAACCCCAGTCCTGGAGGTCAGGTCACCCAAAGCTTCACTACTGAGTCCAGCCAACTTCACTCAACCTCAACAAAAAAACCCCAAAACTTCAAAGGACCATACAAATGAGATTTACGACAAACTTCCATGAAAATGACAAAGCAAAGTCATCTCTGAGATTCTGATGTTTACATTTCTTCCAGCTTCATGGAAACTTCCAAGGAAAACAGAGAAGGGAACGGCTCTTCAAAATCTTCCTTCCTGCCCACAGTTCACACAGCCACAAATCCACAGCCACAAATCTTCACAGTTTCTCCAGACTTAAAAATCTCCTGGTAAAACTGGAATGATCGTGTTATTTTGCAAGTATTTAAAATATGCTGTATGCAATAAATGGTTTTTTATTTAATACTGATGTCATTTAGTGAAACAACAAAGAGCAACAAAAGCACAAAAGCTGCCAATAAAACCCAGCAGTCAATCTGTGGCCATCTAAATGCTGAATGATATTTTTGCAACTGTGATGGCTACAACTTAAACCATAAATGAAAGCCCTGTGCTTGAAAGAACCAATAGCTTCAGGGTGAAATGTTTAAATCAAACTCTGATGAAAGACACTCCTGCCCTGTTTGAACACCTTCCATTGATCCTGCCCCCATACTGAACAGCTGGTCATGCTGAACTACAGCAGTGTTCCTGATCCAGCTGATCACCCATGAAAGGGAGGGATGGCGAGGTTCAGTCAAACCATTTCCCAACTCATAGCAGCACCCTGGTGCCCAAATCATGCCAAATCAACCAAAGAGGACAGTGTTTGGTAGGGAAAATGTAGCTAAGGCTGGTTTGTGTCAGCACTGACAGCAACGAAAAACAAATGGGAACACATCATAAATTAAGACATCAAAAGCCAGCAAAAGGAGGTTTCCAGCTTGCCTTATCGTTTTTATTCTTCCTTTCTCTCCAGAAAGCAAGTGCTTGAAAACACCTGCAAATTATGTTATGGCTAATGTATTTAGTCTTTATAGCTGCTGGAATAATGCAAATTATTACTCTTAGTCCCTATTTGAGTAATCATAACTTGCAGACACAAAACTAAATGGACAGTGGCTTTCTCCGGATTAGAACCTTAAACTCAGATGAACAGGTACCGCTTTTGGAATGAAAAAGGGAAAAGTACAGCTTAGTCCAAGTGGATTATTCCTTCTGCATATGGTACACAATCTGAACAGCAGTCTATGTAAGAGCAGCGGCCATGCCAGACACTCACTATTCTCAGAAGATACAATAACAAAATGGAAGAGTCATTGAGCAGCTAAAATTCCACTACATAAAGACAGTAACTGAACATCTGTATCTGTCATTTCAGAATCATGTCCTACACCAATGTCCTGTGCAGTCTTTGGCAATCTCTATTTTCTCTTCTTTAATTATCCTTCTTTCCTACTTGCTTTTCTGGAAATCTCAAGCACAAATCTTGCTATTCTAATCTCAAAGTGCCAAAGGAATAGTTAATGCTTTTGCAACACATTTCACATGGGAGACTCTCGAAGTTATTTAGCAGCTGCCAGTATCACACAAAGCAGCTGCCACCACAGCTATGCAGGCACGGAGGGCTCCCTGAACCCATACCATCTCCAGCAATGCTTTCCAACCAGTGACTGAAACAGATAACACCTGGCTGAAAAGATCCGATTTTACATTATAAATATATATATAATCAAAATAACTGGGTCAAATTCAGTACTTGGACAGTTCTAAGACTGAAGAACAAACACCAACCATTCTGAAGGGGAGAAACTATTTTATTTCAGGCACTAGGTCACAGTTCTTCACAGAGCACAGAAAAGGTTACTGTGTCTTCCCAGCAGGTATCTAGAAGCCAGCAAAGGCATATCTTGGAATTGCCACTGAAACATATCCTATGGAGTCTCTGAGACATAAAAATAACTGTACCTGCAAAACAAATATAACTTGCAAATACAATGCACCAGAAGATGCCTACTACTTCAATTTTTATTACGTAAGTAAATGAATCCTAAAATGCTTTAAAATAATCAAAACGTCTTGATAAATAATTACTTCAAGAAATTGAGCAAAACAGTTATCTACTCAATTGTTAAACCATACCCATTTTCATATAGGCTCAACTAAAAACACACATTTTAATCCCTGTGTGAATAAACTAGTTAAAACAAAAAGCATATTACTAATTTCAGTACCATTTCTTTCTGTGGACATCTAGAAAGTATCTCTATGTATAAGCATATCACAAGCGCTCATAGAATAACAAAACAAAAGGTACCAAAGGTATCATACGCTGTTCAGCCCCCCAAGATTTCCTAAGATTTACTTTTTGAGAAATAAATCCCAGCAGATAGGCATGCCTTATTTTACTTCACTTTTCAACAGAAACATTCTCATGGATCCAAGTATGTACTATCCCTTCTTTCTTTGGCACATAAAATAATATTGACAAGAAGACACAAGCAAGATCTAGAATGTAAAGCATGGGGAAAATACTAGTGGAACACAGCAGGTATGTCTGGAGGAATGGGAAACTGAGGGATGACGAGGAAGTGCAAGGTGGTACAGGTGCAAGGTGGCGGCAATGCAGGTACAGGACCTCCTCAAAAGGCCCTGACAGATGAACACATCTGACTTTACATTCCCTAGCTGTCCCACTGACTTCCATAGGATGGATGAGGGAGTGTGAAGAGTTAAGTGTCTGCACATACCTCTGCAGAACTGACATCTAGGACAGAAAACAATTCCCATAAACTAATTATTACTGCATATTAAAAAAAAGAGTATCATCAGTACAGAAATAGTAAATGACAAAACAGAAATAGCCTATAATGTAACTGTGAAAAGAAAGGAATCACATCTGGGTTGGTTTTCTGTACCATGTTATCAGCTGCATTAATCAATAATTAATTATTCTATTTCTAATTATATTTGAAATCCCAAAAGGTCTTATTCCCTGAAAGCCATGGACACAAATTAAGACCTATTCTACTACTCAAGTTTTATGTTCAGCTCTTATTTGCCATTCCAAGACAAAAGCAAGATAAAAAATTGTTTCTTGGCGATATTTGGAACAGATCATAAAAGGGAAACAAAAATAAAACTCTTCTACTCTAATAACAACTGCATAAACATGCAAAGACTTTAAGTAACTACATTTCATTACCAATTACATTGATAACTACAGCTTCCTAGCAGCAAAATAAAATTTTTAGAAAATTAAGATAATCCTGGTTTTGTTTAATAAAAAGATGGGCAAAAAATATTCATTTATAGTACTGGAAGTTCCTGAGCCAAAAAACGGCTTCCCTCTTGAATGATTTACACACTCACACACCAAAACCTAGCAGATTTATATAGTTCTGACCTAAAACCTGAAACGAAAGTGAATGAAAGGGAGTAATCCTCAAACCATCAGCTGCCAGTGCGTCCCCCAAAATATCTTGCCTTCTACCCTCCCAGCAGGAGGGATGCTGTGAGTGGCTGTGACCACCCGCTGGTTTCAGAGCACAGCTCTGAGCAAAGTTTGCCAGAACTGCTGCACTACCTGTGCTCCTGGGTTGGAAATCCACCCAGCAAGAACTACAGGAAGTAGAGCGTGCACAGTGAAAAGCGCGGGGAACGCTACAGCAATTCTACAAAACTTGTAACTTCATCGCAATTCAAAAGAACCCACTCCATCTCAATTCCCCGTTTCCCTTCGCATTCGCAAGTTGAAAACTAACCCTGCGCGGGCTTCAACCCATCGGGNNNNCCCCTTCCCGCCTCCCACCCGTCCCCGGGGCCCGCGGTCACCCTGGGCTCAGAGCAGGAGCGGAGCAGGCCGCGCCGCCCGCGCCTCGCCACCCCGCCGCCGCTACCGGGCCCCGCCGCCGCCGCAGCGGGCTGCAGGCCGTGGTCCGCGAGCGGAACAGAGTGGGCCACTAGCCATGTTTCCCGAGCCGAACGGAGCGAGCAGCGGGCTCTGCCCCGGGGCGGAGCGGCCTCACCTTCCCGGCGGGTTTCTGCGAGCCGCCGGGCGCCTTGTCCGCCATCTTGCCTCTCCCTTCGCCCAGCCCTGGCGGCGGCCAAACGAGCGCCGATCCACTGAGCCCGCGAGCGGAGGGCGGGAAGCTGATGGCCGAGCCGCCGATGGCACCCACCCCCCCCAACTCCGGCGCGGCAGGGCCGCACCACCCGGGGGCAGCGCTGGACACGTAACAATGTGAAATGGAAAGGATACCATTTGGAACTATGTGAAACGTTACATCTGACTGAGAAAGTCCTTGAATAAATAGTGACAAGGCTAGCACAGCAAATCCTCCGTTACTGGGTTTGATATCACACTACAATTGCAACTTTATTGAACACTGTTTAACTGGGGATTATAACCAGCGGTCACATTTATCATGAGTCTTGCATTCCCATGCTTTTATGGATTTTCAGAGTGGAATATGCAGAGGCTGAGATAATACTTATAGAAAAAACAAGAAGATACAGAGAAATTAATAAAAGCTTTAATCTACAACCTGCCGACTACCACTGCCCTGTGAGCGGCAGGAGGGAGCAGGGCCTGTGCTAACAACCAATTGCGGCAGCGGAGAATGAAGGTTCCAGAAAAGAGGAAAAAAAAAAAAAAGGCAAAAGGAGAGGCAGAAGAGTGCAGAGGCAACTACAGAGGGCTTAAAGTTTCTAGAGGAGCGCAAAACTCTCAGGAAACCTCACCGGCTGCTGATGTGCGTCCAGCTGTGCACGGACATGGTCTGGTGAGAGCTTCTGCTCTGCCCTCAGCTGTGTCAGGGTGAGGGCTCAGCTGCGAGCGCTTCCATGGCAGCTGTCACGCTGTGTCACCAGCACTAAGCAGGCTGGTCAGGGCGTGGACGGCGCAGCGGCGCGGGAGCGAGAGCTCGCGGCGGGCTGCAGAACGGCCGGGAAGTCTCCCTCAAAGGCGGAGGACGCTGCTCAATGTGCAGGAACAGCAGGGCGGGCAAAAGGAAGAACTACCAGGATTTCCTATCCCTTCAGCTGAGCAGGGTCACGGCGGGGTGCGGAGAGCGGGCCCGCCGGAACGCGCGGGCGCCGGCAGGGGGCAGGCACGGCTCGTGCGGCGCACCCGCCTGAGGCTGCCCGTGCCACGTAACGTGACTCCACCCTAAGTTAATCAGAAAATGGCAAAATAAAAAATAACCATCCCCATCATTCCTTAGGTTCGAGTCGCTTTACGCCGGTCCAGTCCGCGGCGGGCCAGGCGCTGCTGCTGCGACAAAGGCGAGGCGGGGAGAGGGGCCACGCGGTAACACGCGTTTCTCCGGCTGTCGGAGCCTCCTGCCGCCCTCCGCAAAATAACGTGGAATATTCTGGTAACGGAGTGGCAGCTGAGGCTCCAGAGAAAGTGGATGTGTATTTAATAAACCTCAGCGATTACAGCGATTAGTGCGTGCTGTTCCCACGGCTGGCACGGTGCTATGTCGCACCTCCACCCTGGAGGAGCCTGCATGGCTCTCTTGGATAAATTTGAAGTGGAATCACTGAGGCCTGGAAGGAAGGAGGGGGAACTAAAACCCATGCATTGACAGGCACAATTCCACCAGTCTTCTTAGGATATTTTGAGCCCCAAACTTTCCCATAGGGGAGCCCTTCCACATGAAGGGATGGCGTTGGTCAAGGAGCTTTAGGGATGGATTAGGCAGGATTTACTGCTTCAGAATCCAAGCCAAGCCCTTCTCTTCCCCATCTTTCTCCCTGTTACTTGAGAACCATTTCACTAGCTTGCAGAGACACTGGATTAGTATCATCTGTGACCTGCTTTTGGGGTGGATTTTAACACAGTGCAAACAGGTGCAGCAATGAGTTGAAAGCAAACTAGCTGGGGAAGTTGTACTGGCTTGAAAGGGCATTTAGGGCCACAGGAGACAACACTAGGTGATGCTCAACTCTCCTGGGACTGTATTAATAAACCTGTCATGAAAGAATGACTGACACTTCTGGATAAAAAACCAGCTATCTAGCTGGAAAGAGGAATGTGCCCTTGGATGATAGAGTTTTGGGGCCAATAATGTTTACAGAATTTGTGCTCCATTTGGCCTCAATCCCTTTATTTTATCCACCTCATTAATCCTTTTTAATTATCCACCTCATTGTTCAAATCCTCTGCTTACTGCTTAGTCTCTATGCTCTTTTGTAATTAATAAACTGCACCAATTTAAGAGCATCATAGTCCAGAGCACACTGCGAAAAACAGGAAAGATAGAGTTTCGAAGGTCATCTCTAAAGATAATTTTTCAGAATGAACTGTAGTCCTCAATCTGTGCTATTTATAACACATTGCAATAGTACAGTAGCACTCGTACAGTTAGTGAATGAGAACACATATCAGCATTTTGGGCTTAATGGGAGAGCAAGTACAGGAAGGAAAGGAAGCAGTGAGATGCAGAAATCCATGGAGAATTAATGCTGGAAAGGGTAGGCTAATGATAATATTTAAAAGTAAATTGTAGACATTTTTCATTATAATGCAGTAGGTCTGGTTGCCTGCAGACCTGGGAATTGTTTCTTAACTGTTGTTACAATGACAAGTATCATTAGGCAGTATACTTGGGAAAATCATGAATTATCATAAATAATTAACACTAAGCTACATTAAGTAAACCACATGCTGCAGTGTGTTACACTTGTCTTTTTGCCTGTTTTTTTTCCCAGCTTTCAGACAAAAGATCTCCACTGCTCTCAATCCAGGCCGGAACTGCTGCAATACTTTTGCAAAGGTGGGTGTGTGGGAACGGGAGAGGGAGAATTTAGGGTGCTGTGGAAGTTCCCTACACTGTGGCAAAGGAAGCATGTTTGTGGACATGGAGCAGGCAGATTATGAGTAGGACAGAAGTGTAGCTGCTGGGTGTTTCTAACTTCGTAGTTTCACATAGCGGCTCATGGATCACTAAAGCCACCGGCTGTGTGTGTTCCCCAGTGCTTAGGGTAGTCTTACAGCTTCTTCCCTTATTCCACCCTCCATATCCTCCCACCCCTGAGACTGAAAACCGCCAGCAAGGATTCTCAAAATAGGCAGCTACAGCTCCCTCGTGCATTTACAGGTTGCTAGGGAGCTCTGGGTACGCAGCGCCGAGCCGAGAGAAGAGGCGGGCAGCACTCACAACTGGAGCACGGAGAGCCTGGGCTGCATTGAGATGCTTCAGCAGGGACCACTGGAATAACGAAAAAGAGCCAGAGCGTTGTCTGAGAGAGGGAAATTTGGCTCTCAGGTTCCCAGCAGTCTGGACTTGCTGCCACTGCTCTGTCTGCTCTGTCTCCTGGCAGGAGCCATCCCTGTGTTACTCAGTCTCTCAGTGGTGGTGCTTTACCTTCCCTCAGCTGTGAGTGCTGCTCTACGCCTGCCATTCAGCAGCCGCTTTCCCTTCCAGGACCCCACTGCTCTCCTAGGACATGTCTTATCAGGGAACCTGGGTTCTTTCTCCTCCTGGGATTTCTCAAGCAGTGAGGCACATTATGCAAACCAGTCACAGGGGCAACATCTGACTTGCACTGTCTGGCTGAGAAGGGTCAGTAATTTGCAGTGTAGTTTCCAGGCATTAGTGCAAGTATCAAATGAAGGCTTAATTCCAAAAGTTCTCCTGCAGCTTCTTGTCAGAGAGAATTAGTCTATGTGGCTAGAATCCAGATGTGCACATCTATCAGCTGTTTGAAAGCATGGAAGTTCAAAATGAGTGCAATGCCAGTCATTCCTTTGCCATACTCAGAGTCCGTCCTGTCAGGTTAGTAACAGCGAGTAGCAATTTGTGCTCCGCAAAACACTCCCACTCAGCACATACAAACAAAACAATTTCTTAGTCATGCACTTTGTAAGTGAGGGTTCAGTCCTGCAACCCTTGCAAAGGACAAGTTGTACTTTGCTCTTAGCATGAGCCCCTGGAACTGGGACAGTGGTGGATTTTGACCATGGAAAACATGAAATATGCATCCACCTAATACGTTACTCTTCAGCATGGTGAAATTATTTTCACTGCAATACTTATGTTCAGATTTGCTGCTGTCAGTAAAAAGACAAGTTTTACCTCAAATCTTTCAAAACCAGTAAATTTAAAAAAACAAAACCAAACTTCCAGAGAAATTTTCTTAAAATGTGAAGTATTTTTCCCATTTGGGGTATTTAGTGTTTTTTTTCAGATGGGTTTTATTGCTGGTTTTTAAAGCATAAAGGGTACAAACCTGAAGATATTCAATTTCAAGGTAAAGAGGGCAGAAAATTAGAAGCTCTGGTCACCGAGACATTAAAATGAACATTGCTGTGCAACCATGATGGTGTTGGTTACTGTTATACCCTTTAACAATATCTACCTTTTCTCTCTTCCAGGTGAGGCTTTAAAATACAGGTATCACTTCCACTTTTATCTATTAAGGAATTAGGTTTGTGGAGTATAATTGACCCTAATTAGTTACTCAAGGAGAAAGTGACGCAAGGATTCCTGTTTATCCAGTCTTAAAAAGATGGTGGAGTGGAATCTCCAAAGGCAAGTTAATCTCTTCAGTATTAGATCAAAGCACTGTGCCTACTCAATTATTACAGAGTATTGTAATCACTGCAGTAAAAAGTTACCCATCAAGCCATTATTTGCAAGAGACTGATACACATTGAAGAAAGTTTAGAAAAATAAAACCAGAGAACAAAAGGACCATTTTTGTACGTCTGTGTATGTCTTCAGATGTTCTCCGAGGGAAAGTGCAACGATGAGGTACAGCAAACAAAGTCAGATAAGGCTAAAGCTTCTCCTTCCTTAATAGCTACTCTTCTTAAATAGAGCCAAATTCTATCCTCTCTTGTTCAGTGGAGTTCCATGGAAGATGTCACAACAGAGTCAGATTTACTACAAAGATTTCAGTGAAGGAGAAAAATCCAGAGAAAAGTAAATGCTTTTACTTAGATAAAATTTCTCACTGAGAAAGAAATAATCAAAATCTGTCTTAGAAGTGAAGACATAAAAAGAAAAAAGAAATTATACAGGCAGAGTTGTATGGTACAGGATTATGTCAAGCAAGAGCTCCTAACACTGATATTTGCCAGCGTGAGTGAGTTGGATTGTGTGAGGCTAAAAGTTTATCTTCAGGAGCATCTTAAATCTTCCAAACACCACCACTGCTTATTTCCATTTGGACTTCCTCTCTTTTTTAAGTTTATAAAGTTAGTTTCTTTACTTATTCAAAAAAGCTATGTATAATAGGAGGGCTAAGTAAAACCTCTTCCCCAGTGTGCTGAGTATGTTTGAGCGCAAAACATGCATTTAGCTTTTGTTTTCTCATTTCCTAAACAAAAGGCATAATTTCACTGGGTAGGGTTGAAGTAATGTAAAATAATTTTTAGGGCTTTTGATACTCCAGACAAAATAACACCTCAGAAAGCACTTCAACATTGAATAAACTGGAAGTATAATGTAGAAACAAATTCATATTTGGTATTTTAGTGCATCTTTTCCTTTGAGTCTTCATCCAGCACTGATTAACATTATCTTCCATTACTTACCTCATTAGGCAGTACCTTCATCAGTGTTTTAAGAGCCTTCTAAAAGGTTATTTGGAGAGAAAGCCTGCAGAAAATTCTACACATGCTAGGAGAAACCCTGGTATATGCTGACCATGTCATTCTAAATATAAACTCTGGTTAGAGAAATGCAGAGGCCTCTTCATGCACTACATTACATGGACTCCTCTCTGTGACCTCCAGATGTCCTGATTCTCCCTGGCTTACCACATAATAGTCATGTAATACTAACCTTGATGGACTACATATGAATAAGAGGCTATTTTGAGGTTTTAAGTGCTTCAAATTGTAAGGTTCCCTGCACACTATCCCACAGCTGGCTTGGGAGGAGAATACTTAACTCAATGTAATATGTATGCAGTAGTCTTTATGAAAGCCCAGGCTGTCCTCTGAGATCATTCTCCCTGTGAGGAGTCTGCCTTGGAAATAAGCAAAAGACTCAGACCATTAGCAGTGAGTTCCATAAATGCAGCTGCTAAAGCATTAATGTGTACCTCCAACACTCAGACAGGCCAGTGCCTACCAGAACTGAATGTCTTGAATCAAAAGCAAACCTCGCCTGTTCCTCCCAGCCTGGGCTGTCCCAGTGGGCCATAAACCCAGTGGGTATCTCTCCCAGGAAGCCAGGCCATACCCCAGAACTCCCTGAGGCAAGAGGGCGGAAGGCCTTCCACATCCTGCATGTGAGGAGGCTGCAGGAAAGTCAGAACATGTCAAACGAGCTCTGCTGCTGCCGCTGCAAGGCCAGCAGTTTCCAATCAGGAGTGGATGCTGTCGTTCTTTAGATACCATCTGTTGCAACAGCTGCTGGTGGCTTTCCAACAGCCTCTTTAGCGCAGGTCTAAAACCTGATTGCTCTCAGTCAACCCCTTCTTATCTAACCTTGATGAGAGAGACTGAAGATCATGGTCACTTTGACCCTCTACCATAGGGCATGCAATGGCACTGACCACCACAAACAGCAGTGTCGCTTAGGGACTGGAAGACAGGATCACCAGAGCCCTACTGGGAGCTCCTGCGTGTTTGGTGTGGTGGGAGCAGGGCAGGGGCAGGTGTTCTCTAGTTAACAGCCCCCTCCCACCACCGCCTGCATCTCCAGGGATGTAGCAAACAGTCCAGCATCTGGCATGTCTATTCCTCAGGGTGGCCTCCCTAGTGAAGAGCAGCACCATGAGAAGCCTGACCTCTACCAGAGACTGAGCAGTTTCCAGTAATCCCCAAGAGCCCTTCCTCTCCCTAAATCCCATGCTGCAGAGCCTGTGGGGAGCAGGGCCCTGCTCACTGCTGAGGCTCACTGCAAGCAGAGCCCTGTCAGTCACTCCCCAAGGCACGTCCGCTTGGTGTGTCCCTGCACTCCAGCAGGCACCCCCTCTAAAACACATGGATATCAGAGCATATTTGGCCTGCTATCTGAAAAATGTCTTTAATATTTTGCTCATGTTGGCTTTTCAGCACTGTTCAGTTATGTTTGTTTTCTTAGCAGGTCTCCTGTGTAATTTTTATGAAGATTATAAGCAGTGTCACCAGTCTGCCCTACTTTTGAATGAAAAATGCATTAAAAATCACTTTCAGCAACACACTTTTAAGACTTTCTTCTGCTTAGAAAAACTTATTTCTGGCTGCCTCCTTGTTCAGAAGATTTTTCATTGTTCTGGTTCGCTATCAAATAGAAGATTTTTATAAAAATCTTTGTGCAGAATGTCCTAATTACACTTGACCTCAGTTTATACAATGTGACCACATGTGTACCTCTGAATATCACCATGTAAAACGTACTTTTGGAATCCGAGAGTTACTGGATGTTTAAGATCATCTGAAAACAAACAAAAAGGAAACACATCGAAGCAGCAGAGGCAATCCCTTAGTCTAGCTCCTACACGCACCTGCATTAGTGACTTACCTTCTATTTCCTTCAGACGCCTTAAGGAACAGTAACACTCGTACAGCGCTTTCCCCCGTATTTTTATATTCTGATTATGTAACTGTGCTGCTTGCATAAGCGCAACGACAATAAGTGTAGGATTTGTCTGAGGATCAACACAGAGCAGCTCCTGCCAGCCCATTTCCGAGTCTTCCTCCGAGCCGCCCCGCTTGGAGCGCACAGATAAGGTGGGTGCCGTGTGTCAGTGACGCTCGCCCCGTGCAGCCTGGCCGGGAACGTTTAGCCTAAAACGTTTTTAATTCACTGCATGAGATAATGGCACCAAAGAAATCAGGTCTCAGCGGCCTTACCGAAGCACACACGACAGCCAGCCACCCACCTGCCACCCATCCCCTGTCTGGGGGTAGTTCCCCGGCCTGTCCCGCCGCCGGGGATCCCCCAGCCCCGCGGGGTCATCTCCCTTTTCCCGGGACTCCCGCCCGGCTCCTGCGGCACGCGCGGGCGCAGCCGCGCTCGGGGCTGGGCGGGCGCCCCGGTGCCCCCTTTGTGCTTTTTACCCCAGAAGGGCTCCGCGGGCAGGGCCCAGCACCGAGCGGTGCCGGTGCCAGCTGACCCTGCGCCCGGGAAGGGGCCCCGCGGGTCCGGCCCGGCCGCACGCCTCGCTGCGGGGACTCTCAGGGGCCCGCCCCCCCGCTACGGCCGCATCAATCATTAACGCCGGCTCGGGTGTCCAGCGCCTCCCACCCCGGGAAACCCTACCCGGGGCGGCGGGGCGTCTCTTCCCGCTCCTCGGCAGCGCTGGATGCGCCGCCGGTTTCCAGTTACCGCGATGCCGGGCGGCGGGGCGGGAGGAGCCGTGGCGGTGCCGCCACTGCCCCTGCTGCAATGAGTGATGCTGCCGGGGGCGGCGGCGGGGGCGGAGAGGCGCAGAACTACCGCGGATCCTCCGTCGGCGGCTGCAGGCGCAGCGGCTCTGCCTCGCCCGGTCGGCGGCGAGGCGGCGGGCCCGGGGCCGGCGGGGGCAGCAGCAGCAGCAGCATGCGGGCGGGCGAGGGGGACAAGGAGGAGGCGGCGCCGCCGCCGCCTCGCCCTGCCGCCCTGCTGCGGTGGGACGAGGTGCCCGAGGACTTCGTGGAGTGCTTCATCCTCTCGGGCTACCGGCGGCTGCACTGCTCGGCGCAGGAGTGCTTGGCCTCGGTGCTGCAGCCCACCAACGAGACCCTCAACTTCTGGACCCACTTCATCCCACTGCTGCTCTTCCTCAGCCGCTTCGGACGGCTCCTGCTGCTGCGGGGCGCCGGGGACGTGCCCTTCCACCACCCGGCCCTGCTGCCCCTCTGGTGCTACGCCTCGGGGGTGCTGCTCACCTTCGCCATGAGCTGCACGGCCCACCTCTTCAGCTGCCTCTCCCCGCGCCTCCGCGCCACCTTCTTCTACCTGGACTACGCCTCCATCAGCTACTATGGCTTCGCCAGCACCGTGGCCTACTCCTACTACCTGCTGCCAGGGCTGAGCCTGCTGGACGCCGGCGCCATGAGCCGCTACGTGCAGCAGCGGCTGGGCTGGCAGCTGGACTGCAGCCTGCCCATCGCGGCCTACCGCGTGCTCGTGCTGCCCGTGGCGCTGGCGCTGGCCGTGGGCTGCACGGCCGCCTGTTGCCGCAGCCGCGCCGCGTGCTGCGCCTACCCCTTCGCCGTGCGCACCTTCGTATTCGCCATGCCGCTCAGCATGGCCTGCCCCATCATGTTGGAGAGCCTCCTCTTCGACCTCCGCGCACGCAACCCCACGCTCTTCGTCTACTTCTACCGCCGCTACTTCTGGCTGCTGGTGGCCGCCTTCTTCAACGTCAGCAAAATCCCCGAGCGGATCCAGCCAGGGCTCTTCGACATCGTGGGGCACAGCCACCAGCTTTTCCACATCTTCACTTTCCTCAGCATCTACGATCAGGTGCACTACGTGGAGGACGGGCTGGCTGAGTTCCTCAAGGCACCCCTAGCTGCCCCCACCTATCTAGGCACCGTAGGGTATATGCTGCTCCTGAGCATCTGCCTTGCTGTGGTCGTCAGGAGGTTCCTCAACGTAGCAGATCTCTGCAAGCAGGACTGACCAGGCCGGTGACCCTCGAGACAGCGACCGCCATGCCAGTGACCCTTGGGCTGGAGACCCTTGGGCCGATGACCTTCAGACTGGTGACCCTCAGACCAGACCCACCATGTCTTGGAGAAGCTGTGAAAGCTGGGGGAAACACACCTGTGGAAGAGCCAGGTCCCTTTCATGGAGGTTTGCTGGAGAAAATTACCATGGCAGAACTGCTCGTGCTCTTTAAACTACTAGGTTACCAGGGGAAGCAAGCAAATGCTTACTGGTATGTTGCTGCTTAGAGTATAAGCTGAAATAATTTAGCTCTGCTACTAGGAAGAATGCATGAATGGTGAATGCCACTTACTAATTTCATAACAATTAGGTTTAAACTAGCTCTGTATATACATATATATTTATATATCTAGCTATATATTTATTAGCTACATATATGTGTATATATATGTATACACCTGAAGACATTTGTGCAATGATTACTCATAGACTTAATCAAGTCCAATGTGAAATTTCTTAGCAGATTATGCACTGACATTTATCTTCCTCTCTGATATTGTAACAGGCCTTTGCAGCCACATACTGGATTTTAAATGCAAACAAATCGATAGCTATCTATAGTTTCTAAGGTCTTGCAGCCTTTTCAGCCAGGGAACAATAGATTTAAGAGAGAGAGGAAAAACAGCTGTGAATTATTACAGAATTACTAGTTGATGGAGAGACTTTAATTAGACAGACAGTGAGTGGTTGGTGTAGCCACTCAGATACTAAAATAAAATAGAAGGATATGTAAAATTAACTGAACCAGAAAGGGGTCAAACTAGTTTGGAATGGGGGTGGGGGAAGAGGAAGGACACTGCATAATGGAATGGCTCTTCCCTCAGCATGTCAGGAACATCTGTTGTGTTAAGGGGGTTGCTAAGGGGCCCCTTCATCTTCCCGGGTAAATCACCCCCAAATCAATCCTCTAGGGTCAAAGTCAGGTGCCAGACTTTCTATAAGCCCCTGCCAAGCTCGGTGGGAGTTCTGTGGATGTAAAGAGAGTAACTGATGCATGAGATCTCATTCTGTATCTTTTAAAGAACTGCATGGAACTAGTTTCTACTGCTCTTTAATTAGACCACTGTCAGATTTACCATCCTAAAAGTAGTTGCAGAATAAGGTACTGCTAAATCTGTGTTCAGGACCTAAAATCTGGCTCTACAAGTACTGGGTATGGCACTTTTTCATCATTCCCCACTTTTTCCTATTCTGGAAAATTGTGGCTACAGCTGGATGTGTTGAAGTCCTCTTTCAGAAGATTTGGGGGAATTCAAAGACAAGAATTAGGAGGTATTTTCCAAAGCAGTATCTTTTCAGAGCAACCCAGGTATTACCCTTGTCACACAACAGAGCTAAGTATAGATTGAATTTACTCTCTAGATACATTTTTGTAAACCACGTGCAGATTTTAAGCAGACGCATTTTGATTTTGTCTGACAAAACAAGTGCAATAATATTACACAACTGGGTTACAAATCGAAGTTCAGGTGAGAAACTACTTGTGTAACCCATTGTCAAAAGAAGGGTGGTACTTCCTTAGGAAGCCCTTGTGTCAGACTGCACAATAGTGTAGGAGCTCTTTTACTCAGCTCCTGTTGTAGAAGTGTATTTCTGCGTGGATCTTTCCCATTTTCATGGACATGGCATCTGAATCCCGAGACAGTGTTTTGAGTCCAGTCTTAGTCTTCTGTAAGACAAAGTCCCCTTTGTTTAAAATGGGAATATATGAAGGACTGTAGCTTGGGATTATGAAGTCAAATCCTTAACATAGGTCAGCACCATCACAGAAACCAATAACTGATATGGCCTGTACCGGTGTACCAGCTTTGTGAAAATTTCTCAGTGGAAGTGCGTAAGCTAAAAGAAAATTACACTCACTTAATTTTATCTTTTATCTCAACCCATTTTAAGTATAAGGGTTTGAATCTTTTAGATTCTCAGTGAATGGTGAAAATGGCTTAACAAAAATATGTGCTCTTTGCTAGCCACAATTCTGCTGTTACGTCATTTGTGGAAGGGTCAGATGTGGTCTTTTAAGGAGATTGACTAGAATTATCTGAAGTAGCAGTTCCCAGACTGTGACCTCTTGAGTTATCGTTGTTGGGCCATAAAAAACTGCATGGCCCTGTGTGGGTGGCTGTGTTCAGTTTTCATTTGCCAACCTGCATTAAAAGAAAATGGAAACTACATGAAGTATTTTAAATTTTACGTATTTTCATTAACTTTTGTCATAAGTGTAGCATTGCTTTCTTCAGCTGCCAACAAAGCAGAAAATTATCTGCACCACTGGGAGAGGAGACTGGTTCACAATACTGTTACTCTTTGAAATGTGCTTTAATATTGTGAAAACCCTGAAAACTCACAATAGAAAGCCAGTGGATCAGGACCTGCAACGATGTCATCCAATGAATTTCCACAACTGCAGAAAGAGGCCAGAAATCTTTGAGATGGGCTGTATTCAAGTTAAAATAATAGAGGCATAGTAGTTAGGGCCCAATGACTCATCCAAGTTTCAAAACTAATTACGTAGAAAGGGTTTGCCTGGTAGATGCCACTAGCACATCCAAACAGCAATTAAAAACTAAGACATAAATCAGAAAGGCCAGGGACAGGAAACCTCAGCACTAGAAGACAGCTCAGAAATAAGCAACAGTAAAACCCAAATGTAAAAGACCAGGCTTTTAGAGCATACTGTATAATGAATTCTATTTGTGCTTGTCAGTCACAATGTAGAGGACATCTCAAGAGGCAATGTCAAAAATGGCTGTTGCTAACTTGTAAAAATACATTTGATATTTGGAGTTAGGCTACACAGGGTCATCTATATATATCTCAATGACAGATAACAGTATAAATTTTGGATTGCAACCAACTGCAATTTTACTGGAATCTTGCTGCTGTTACAAGAGTTGTCTGTGAGCCCCAGTCACACTGGAGATTTGGTACCTGGCTCTGATATTAAGAATATTGCTTCATTCAGAAGTTTCTGTTGGCAAATTGTTGAGGCACGTGTATGGGCCTGAGCACCTCGTGGAATTATTTGTAAAAGCTGGTTGCAAGCACTGGTCTCTGAGCCAGTGTAAGCAGGCTGCTGAATCCAAAACGAATGGCTACACGGAGATGTGATTAGAATTTAAGAGTTCTAATTAATGGGGTTTTTTTTGTCTGGTTTTTGTTTAAAAAAATGTGGCTACAAATTAAAAAGGTACAGCAAGTGTGGAGAATATCTAGGGAAATGTTAACCGAGTGTCTGTGTTTATTCAGTGAAGGACGTGTATGTAGATAATTGTTCCATTTGCTGTGTCCGATGGACAGAACAAATATGAGATAAAAATACTAAAATTGGAACAAGATATCTATAATTATAGTGCTTGAATTTGCTCACATAGAAGTGAGTCAGCATTTTTGTGGCTTGTGAGGGTGCAGGATAACTTTCTGGTGTGAAAGCACACGACTGAAGAACATGTGTAAGCATGTCCAGTGCTCAGACAAGAGGTCTAACCTGCAGACTAGATGCATAAGGAAGTCCTAGAAAACTAACTTTTTTGCAGAAGTACCTGTCATAATGTTTTTATAACCTGCCATAAGGTCTACCCTGTGAACTCCACAGTTCATGTTTAAAACCAACAAGGCTTTTCAGGCCTTTTGTAGTAGAATCTGTATGGGGATGGGACTGGAGCACAGGGTGATGGCCTGGAAACGCCTGGGTATCTTTCTGTGTTTAGCCAGCACTGCCCTCCAGACTGACACATCTGTGGTGATGTGAAGTGACTGTTGCTAGGGCCACTTCCCAGAGTGTTGGTGGCACAGACACCCCTCCTGGCATTCAGCATGTGCCTAGAACTGCAATCTACACACTGGCACATATTCAGTAAGCCTGGCTTCTGGGCACTTCTGAGTAGCCTGTGAGCTTCAAGCTCACCTTCGTGTAAGATTGATAAACCTGATCTGTAGTGGTTAGCCTGTTTTCTGTGGTGATACAGTATTTCTTCTGCAGTGTATTCATTTGAATGTCACTATCCAGAGTATCTGTGAAGCTCTGAGCAGCTTCATTAGCAAGACTGGAATCTACAATCTGGAAACAAAGGGAAAGGTTTCATCTGTATGCTGCACTTGTAGATATTTAGCAGGTAAAAGCAGAAATATGTTGGGGCTTTTTTGCTAAAATGATAGTTCTGCTTAGTTGTCCAAGTGCTTATTATGCTTATTATTTATTTGCTGAATCCAGCTACTTTGTCAGGTTTTTGTCAACAGTGCACCTGCAGAAAATGACAGTATGAAAGTTTTACTTCATGTTTAAGTAAACTCTCTGAGGCAGCACATTCATAGAGCATTATTGCACTAAACTCAGTTGATTACCATCTACATGCCTTACAGAAGCAAGTCATACCTGTAATAATTGCCCAGATTAAACTGTTTTTCATTGCCTATGAGAGTAAAAATGACCAAGTGGCCAGTAACAAGTTGAGGAGTCAGGCACTCCTGGGTTCTTATCCTTGCTTTGCCACTACCTGTTCTGTAATCTAGGGCAAGTTGTTTCAACTGTGTTCATTCTGAATGAATTCTAATTCATGTGAAACACTGGAATTGTACCAGGGTTGGATTTGACCCTTTGTGTCTCAGTTTCCACATCTGTAAGATGGGGAGAATATACCTTACCTACCTCGCAGGGTTGCTCTGAAGACTAGCAAATGTTTGTAAAGCACTTAAAAATGCAAAGACCCTCCCAGGTGCTAAGAAGAAATATTACTGAACTCCAGCAAGAGAGAATGTTATATTTTTCCTCATCTCATAGGGAGAGGAACATGAACATTTCCAGATCATGAACTCTTGGGACAAACCCTTGTCATTGCCATACTCCTAGGATGTTCACATCCTGTGTCTTTTGGAGCTGATGGCAAAATTTCCACTGGCTTCAAGTGGGGGGCAGTCAAGACCTAGCCAGTATTAAAGAGGCTGACTAAATGCTTACGGGTCAGGAGTAAAGAGAAAACACACATAACTTACATACACTTTTCTTTAGAAATTCTCACTGGTAAGTTTTACTTAGGAGCATTTTAACACTCACATGAGGCCTCCTTGTTCATTTAGCCATGGATTGTATTCCAGTTACTATGAAACAGTGGAGCAGGATTTCCCATCAGTGTCTGTAAGACTATGATTATGTCTCAGTTGCCATTGGGAATTTTGAACTATGTCAAGCTGCTTCTTATCAGAGTAAAAAGACCTGAAATAAATTAAGCTTTTAAGTAAAAATATGTAATGATTTGAGAATATAAAATTATGTTGATCAAACAGCTTTCTCTTTTTCCCTCCTGTTCCCCAAAACCAAAAATATGGAGTTAATCCTATGATTGAGTGAAATCTGAACTTGTGTCTTTTGACCACATATATGTAATCTGCCAAGGAGCCTTGAATAATCATCCTGCTAACCGACTCTGCCCATCAACTGGAAGGGCTGATATAAAAAGCACCACTGAGAAGAGGACCATGTTTTTAAGAGCTTTTCTAACTCGCAGCAGTAGCCGAGGGGAAAAAAAAGAAGAAGACATCAAAGGGTTTGAGTTGTTCATTAATCAAAGCCTCTACCTTTAGAAATTCTCTTAATATCCAAATATATTCCTAGCTTCTGTTAGACACCTGTGAGTCAGGGCTATATAACCAACAGCCAAGTTACAGCTGAGACTTTACTCTCTTCTCAGATGAGATGCAAGATGGTAGTGTCACATGCACTGAAAAACACAGACCTCCATTCAAGACATTTAGTGTCTTGGAGCTGGGTGTGGAATAAAGTTAAATCATTTTCACATCTTGCTTAGACAGATGCTGCTTCATTCCACTGAATTCAGTAATAAATTATTGACCAAGACAAAGGAAGCAGGCTTTTGCTTAAAGTTGCCTGTAAGGAAACACCACCAGCAGACTTCTGCTTTCAGGGCAATTGCTTCCTGGGCCATACTCAGAACATGGAGGATTCTGCAGTAGGGCTTCACTATTTCATGGGAATGCCTTAGGATTTGTGGTTGTAGCTGGGGGTTAATAGTACAGAGAAACAGTTTATAGCAAGTCCATTCTGTCTGCTAGAGGTTCAAGCATGCTTTAGTAGGAGGTATCATGTTTAAGGGGCTGTGCATGCAGTGAACAAAAAGTGTGAATTTTGTGTGGTTCTGTTGGGAGGGTTTGAAAATTTACTTTGTACACTTTTGGATGCTGACTACTGTATATGTAATGACTATGCATTTTTAGCAAAAAAAAAGATGTGATCTATAAATAAAGTTGATTCTGAGTTCATTTTTGCAGAAATGCATTTATAAAGGTTTTTTTCATTTCTTAGTGTAAGTTACTGTGACACCTGTAGGATCAGAAATGTGTTGAATGTAGTTGTCTTCAAACACAGATGATGTTAGTACGAGTACAAGAACTTTCAATTCTTGTATAGGGGTGTTGGTATTTCTGAAAACACTATACTAGCAAAAGTGTCATTGCCATTCTGTTGTCTTTTGTATTTTAAAGCAATAAAGTAGCATTCTTTGCCAGTTTAGTTCTCCAGTATCTATGCTAATTAATGATAGACATGTCTATTACATTAAGATCCTAAATATGTATGAGAAGATTAGTGTTCAGCCTACAGTGCTCGCTGAAAAATCATGAAATTGGTAGCAATAGCAGTGTCAAGAATCACAGCAAAATTGACTGCAAAATGAAGAGGTCTATTTGGCATCAAGTAAAGTTTCCCATTTGGCAGAGTAGGATGGCAAAATACTGTTTTCAGTTCAAGTCAGGCACCAGAAAGCACTCAGTGAACTGCAATTACAACAAAGTATCTGCCTTAAGCCTTTTCTGTCAAAATTCAGCAGGACAGGATGTATCCCAGCATAATTGCAGGCGCCCCCTGATACTGTTAAAAGACTGAACACAATAGAAAACTAGGATCTTCTAGTTGAAGTCTGCAGAATTCCTTCAAAAGTTCTAAAATTCTTGAGATTCTTATTTGCAGGCTTTGTACATCCTATTTGGAATGTGGTAATGACTTCAAGGATTTGATGATCCCAGCAAAAACATCCACTGCAAGCGGATGCTTCAAGAGACTACATCCTGCAAATAAACAAATGCTTCACAAGACTGTATACTCCTGTTAATACTTAAGGGTTTTCATAATGTTATCAGGAAGCTCTGGATCTGACTGCTGGACGTGAACATGCTGGAGGAAAACCTCACAAAACTGATGAAGCCAGTGAAGATGGCAAAACACTGAGCAGAATGGTAGGCAACAAAAGTTACAGCTGCTATGACAGGTAGTTTATTGAGGTCAGTACCTCAGCCTTCAGCTGTGGTGGATCCGTAGTTACTCTGATAATCTACTGGAAATCTGAAGGCAACCCACATTTTGTTACCATGACATAACTTCTCTGACAAATGACCCTAAAAGTCAGGACTGTATTTGAGTAGCAGCAGAGGAATATGTGACACACAACAATTACCTTCAGATTTTATTCTCTCATCAAAGGATCACATAAGGTTGGCAGGATCTGTGAGTGGAGATGAAACTTACCAAAAATTAAAAGCTGGTCAAAATGTAGACAAATCAGTATTAATGCTAAGACTAAATTTTGATTGCAGTGATGAGAGCCTTTGGGGCAGACACCACCAATGCACTTTCTGCATCAGAAACCCTCTACTGCAAGGCAGATTTCTTATCAAGAGTGGCAGTACGCTTCTGTTAGCAGGGAGCTGGAAATACTTCTCTTGCCAGGGAGCACAGCCCTTGGGTACATGATACATGCTTTACAGAAGCAAAACAACCATGTCACACAATCTTTTTGGAGAGTAAGCAATTTTATAGAGTTTTCTAATTTGAGTCTCTCCAGCCTCCAAGATCTAATCCTTTCATGTCCCTCCTGACTGATGAAATATGAAAATACAGTTTTCCTTCATTTTTGGTGTTAAGCATACTTTTCATTATTATCCTCTGTTTGCTAGAAAATGTCTATTCTCTCTCACTCTTCTCTGCTGTCCTGAGAAACTGGGCAATGCCACATGTACAAGAAAAAACCCTTGATTTTTTTTTTCCCCTTTTTATATGCTGAGCTCTCCACATCCACAGTCCTGCAGCTATGGAATCAATCACTGGCACTCACTAGTGTTCCAAAATCTTGGCTTTTCTTTTTAGCAGCACTTGGAAAGACAACTATGAAATGTCAGTGGGGTGGATAACAAGCAGCAGTATCTGCAGCCCTCAGAAATAATATAAATAACGAGCAAACGGTAAACAGGTCCCTGGGGCAGCTTCTCTGATACCTTTGTACACACAGGCAGCATCTCTCATTATCCAAAATTTAGTGAAGCTCATAGGCACATGCTTAACTTTAATAGGACTATATGTTTATCTTGGTTCATTGGCAGGGGTGAATTTTTCCTTGTGTTTAAGTGTGCTGTAGAAGCAGAGCCCTAATGAGCAGACAGTGCCAGGGAAATGCTGCCAGCAAGTCTGGCACAGCAGATCCTGCCATTCAGCCCTAAGGCAGTGTCCTACTCTCCAACACCCAAGACTCACTTTCCCTCCTCAGCTGTAGCACATTAAAGCACTCTCAAAAGCACTCTCAGGACATTGTCTGAGAGACTGTAATACAAAACAAAGAGCAAAATACATATGTATAGCTAGAAATGCACCAACTTAGTCATGAAATAAAGCTGCAGACTTTCCATTTGTACCAGCTACAATATCAAAACATTGTTTCTTGCAGTGTAGTAGAAAATCACAGCTTGAAGAGAAGGTTTGGAACAGTAAGTAACCAGAATCACTGAGCACTAAAAAATATATTCACTAGCCAATGTAGTTTAAAAGAGTATTTATTTCTGTATAATACAGACTCAAAACTTAAACAGAGAAGCCAAATATCTGAAGAACACCTTTGACCCTAGCAATAAAGCACATTCCTTCAAACTATAACTATTCTGCCCCAGCAGAAGCATGCCATCTCCTTTATTCTAAAGTTCAGATGTTCTTTGGACAATTAAAAATTTGACTTAACTGTGTTCAGTAAAACACAGGACTGAGAGTATACAAGAGTGGGAAACCTGATCAAAATGCAATATTCAGGTTGTTAAATGAGTATTACTTAAAGTCCCAGCTAGCTTACCACTCAGCAGCCCTATTACCTCAGAGGGAATATACAGCCAGTGTATCTTCAGATCTGCTTCTACTGAGATGATAGTTATTCCAAAGAATATAGTGAATTGATATAATGAATGGAAAACAGTACATACCTCCATTACAGTTAATCTGTGGTGAGTGTATTCTTGTATTCAGACATAAGGCTGAATTACATACATGGTAAATTGTGTCCGGGGAGACACAATAAAGACGCTTTTACACTTGCTAGGTTCAGCAGAAAGGAGGAAATGGAATGCTTTTATTTACATTATCTCATTCTTATACACGTCCCAACTTCACAAGGGATTGGAGAGCATGTCACTTCCTTCTCCATCCCACTGGAGAAGAAAGGTGCTCATTAAAGTTGTCATATCACAAAAGGAATGAAAACCAGAAAATACCATTAAGTAAACACTGGCTATTATTTACATGAATCTGTGTGAAAAAAATCTGACTCCAAGGTTAAAAACAGAAGGCTTACAAACCAGGGCAACAGTAAATATGTTCAGACATCAATATTTATGAAGAAGTTGGTGGTGCCCTACATACTTTGGTTGAGGTCTCCAGCTGTTACCAAAAAAACATTTTATAAGTCTTCCTTATCAAAGGAAAAAAAAAAGTAAAATTAACCTCACAGAATTTTAAAAATGTATTGATTTTGACTTTGCTGACAGACTCTTACATGGGTTTGCACAAAGCAAATGAACTGGTGGACTTATAAATATTACCAAGTGAAGTAATCACTGCTTTCTCTTCTGAAAGTCACAGTGGCTTTCTACAAGCAGAGTTACTGAAGACCCACAGTGAATGTGGCCCTCTCCCCTTTACGGCAGTTGTGGCTTGGAGTTCAAGTCCTCTGTGGAAAGTACTAGATATTCACCTAGCAGTTTCTAACACACTTCATTGCTGCTTTTAAATAACCCCAAGGAATGTTATTCATTAGCCAAATATGCACATATAGCTAACAAATAATTACGATTTTCAGGCTCTGGAATTGTCATGATTTCTAGTTTCAGTGTCAGGGCAACACTGCCAGCTATGTCCCAGACATGAGCGACTTCCAACTTATTACTCAACACTCTTTGTTTCAAAAGCCATTTCAGTCCCCCACTTGCTCATGAATGAAACAATCTGCAACAAACAGGCTGGTAAATGAAGTCTCTAAGGTGACAATTTCCCATGTGCACTATAATAGGTCAGCAGTAGCACGGTCCCTTTCACAAGTGATTCCTGAGCTAAATGTGCAAACAAGCACCGGACTCAATTCTCTTCCCTTGGCATTTTGCCCAGAAGGCTCAAACAGGCTGGAAAATAATTCTGACTTGTAAAAAGCTCTTTTACCCTCCTATTCCCTAATCACATCCCTGTGTGCAGTACTGGCACAGAGGATGCAGCAGGAATGCAGTGTGGCACAGCACATCTCTGTGCTGCACCAGTCCATCCGTGGCACACAGCCATATGATCCCACCAGGGCTGCTCCCACACATGAGTCAAAGCAGCCTGAGAACCAGGCAGTGACAGCCCTGCCTGCCTGCTTTGCCAAGTGAACCTCAGGATAAAGAGATTCAGGCCTCCTGTTCAGAAGAAAGTTTGGCAACATTAGTCTGTGCCCAGCAGACCTGTGGAGGACACTGAGGTCAACCAGCAGGAGTTTCCTAGACAAGATTTGGTCTTATTCAGTTTTAGGAAAATAAACCTTCATTTTCTAACTCAGCCATTAATGATAAATTATATAGAGAATAGACATTTTCAGTTTCCTTGAAGTTGCTGGATAGAGCTTAAAGACTAAACGGCAAAAAAAGATAAATGGATGTAAAAATATGAACACAGGATGATAAACATGGCTGGAACCAGTAGAGAAACAGATAAAAAGGACTACAGTGCAAGTCATGTAACAAAGAAGCAGCAGCACAAGCCCAAAGAAAAAGTTCAAGGAAAAGTCACCTTTAATATCAAAGCATTCAGTGAATACAACCACCAGAGACCCCTTTCATGACTCTTCAGGACCATAAAAGGACTTCCAGTGGGAGGTGGATACATACAAATTAGTTCTAGGAAAATAATGTTTATGTATTAAATAAGAACCACATTTTAATGAATATGTATGATTACCGTGTATAAACACCTTGTTGTAAAGTCTCACAACACATAGAATAAAAAAAAATCCTCTGTGTATCCTGCACAGATAAAGAATTCCTGCTTTCTAGTGCTTCAAGTTGTGTTAGAAAGTTTACTCCGGCCAACTTCAGTACCTTCGGTGCTCTGAGGTTTAAGTTTGAATCCTCAATTTCACCAGCTTGAAATGAACAAGGCAAAACAAATTATTCACATATATTGAAAAATATCGGGTAATTCAGATTGTTTTAATCTGCCCCAGTACATGCACACGCGTGAACAGGAGCAGAGAAGTGTGTGCGGGGCAGTTACTGCAGGGAGGCTGCAGTGGCTCTGGGAGCCACCGGCCGGCGGCGGGGCTGGGGTCGGCCCGGTGTGGCGGGGCCGGGGCCGGGGTCGGTGTGGCGGGGCCGGGGCCGGGGTCGGTGTGGCGGGGCCAGGGCCGAGG